>JBBMEG010000022.1:7602475-7617504 GCA_037832605.1 Cyclanthera cordifolia
GTTATGAGATTTGAAACATTAAGTAATATTTATTATTTCCTTCACATCGGTTTTCAAATCTAAAATTCAAATTCAAATTAAAGAATGTTGCAAAAAAGTTATGAGATTTAAACATAGTTTTTTTGTTTTTTTGTTTTTTTTGTTTTTTTTTTACCATTACTTTCCAAATTCCAACTTTACCACTTATGGGATATGACTTATTTAAGTCTTCTAAAGCCAAAAATAAATCTCGGGAGTCCCGATAAGTCCAGAAGCTAACCTTAATTGTAGAGGATGAAAATTTTGGCGGACAAAAAAAAATCCACGAAGTTAGCATTAATTACTACAAAGCAATGCAGGGTAAAGAGAAGGCCCTCGAGTGCATAAGAGGTAGACTGGAAAATTCTTACACATTTCTTATGAAGTTTGTCGACGACCTTATCCAAAGAATCTTGAGTTTTTTTTTTTTTTTGGTGTTTGGTATACATTTTTAATACGTTGGTGGGCAACTCGAGGTTGATTTATTTACGCAATATATATGGGGTATACACCGACATATATCTACAATGGTACCAATAAACAAAGGGCATAGTTAGTGGCTCAACGTAATATGATTGACAAAGTATAGACATAGGACACAGACATAAGTTACTTAATGTACGTTTATTTGCATGTTATTGATTGTGATATCGAGCGTGTACGAAATCATTTAACTAAACTAACTCTAAATAAAAAACACATATCAATGCTTCACGCATTTAAAATCACATTACACAAGTATACACAGTCAAATAGCAACAAGTGATTATATTTATATTGTTCTCCATATTGATATGAAGTTAAAGACAATTAAAATTGGAACTCAAAAGTTAATAATTAAATATACCTTTATTTGAGTCTTTTATGATTTATGAAACTAAAACGCAGCATATAAAAAACAAAACTGATTAACTAGATCAGAAGTTTGCTTAGAAAGCGAATAACATTGCGTACAATATATAGTGGTACTAAAGACAAAACATTTAAATTATCTATAAAGCTTCCTCTTGAAATGCTTTCATAAGAATGACTATAAGATTCATCAAGTTGTAGAATGATTATATCTAACCTCTTCCTAACAACTAAGAGTTATAAGTTATCATAATGATTAAGAGTGATAGTTCGCTAAGATCTCTTTCTCTCTAAGCGAGTCTATGAACGCTTTTAGTGGGTTGTCAATTGGCCAATGTGAAATCCATTTATCCATTAAAATTAATATTGCATATTTCTCTTCCCAACTCAATACTAAACTCAACATTCTCTTTCAAATTTTGTTGCTCACTTCATTCGACATAAATCATGGTTAAATCAAAACTAATCAAGTAATCATGCAACAACGTTTTATTAAATTGAATAAACTAGATGTCAAAAAATAGGCATAATGCAATTCTAATACAAACACTAAACCAAAAGAACATTTACTCCTAAACAAGTCAACGAAAAACTAAAATGATAAAACTAAACTAGAGCTAATAATCCATATCTATTTTAGACGCTAGAGTGTGTGGGATATCCTTTCATTAAATTTAGTTAGTTACCCAAAATCTTTTCACATACTTTTCTTTTAATTTAAAAACAATCAGAGAGTAGTGATATTTTTGTCAAAATCTTAACCAAACAAAATCTAGGAGAAAAAAAGTCAAATTAAAATGTAAAAGAAATTAGCCAATTTTCTAATTAATTCCTAAGATTTAGTCAGGGTCTCTGTGATGTTTAATATACCCATATAATTTCCCGGCCAACTCGGCGACTTCGAACATTGCTGGGAGGTGTTACAAATGTTGAGAATCATCTCTCTATCCCAACCTCGCGTCAAGTCTCTCGCCCGTTACGTAACCTCTCCATGCTATCTAATATCATCTGATTCTCTTTCAAAACTGTTGCCTCCTCCGATTTGGAGTCGCTTTTCGCCATTATCGCACTCATCCAAGCAGAAGAAGGATGATAGCAGCGACGCTACCGTTTGCAACAGAGACCCAAAAGCTCCGCCGAAACTCTTCGTGGTCCAACCTCGTCTTCGTCCCGACAAAATTCTGCAAGCAAAGCTAAACGAGGCTTTGTGTCTTGCAAATTCCCTAGAAGAACAACGAAATGGGCAGTTTGATATTGATTTCTTTGACAAAGAAATACCCCCTCACGTTGTGGTTCAAAATCCTTCTGCAAGAGGAGCTCGCGCTGGTGAGTCCAAGATATATGAATTATATTGCAGGAATCCAACCTCTTTCTTTTTTTTCTTTTTTTTTTTTTTTTTTTTTTTTTAACGTTTTGCTTAGTGATTTTACAGCTGGTGACACTCGAGAGTTCTCTCACTCACCTCAAACCGAGCCGTTTTTGTGTTAACTGCTGAGGGTTTATTAATTTTTTAGTAGTTCCTTTAGAAATTGGAATCAATAACCAATCATATTTGAAGTAATCTTGTACTCCTGAACTCTATGATGTCCGAAAATGGTTTGGTAATTTTTTAGTAGTTCTAATTTTTCCTTGATGTTGAACGTTAAAAGAGAAATGGACCTTTTATTTTATTTTTATTTTTGAATGATGAGTAAATTGACTTTTTTATGATCTAGATGGCCGAGGCTGATCATTGCATCATGTTGATTTTTTCCCTTCATCGCATTTTATGTTTTTAGACACATATTTTGGACAAGGGACCGTGGACACCATCAAATGCCATTTGAATGCAGAAAAGTCAAAGGTACTTGTAATTTGGTTTTGTTTGTGCGTGGTTAGTGTATAATGTGATCATTAAACGAAATCCTATCAGTTAATTTTGTTTTCATCAGACTGAAGTCGATGCTATTTTTGTAAATGCCATTCTCTCTAGCATTCAACAAAGGAATTTGGAGGTATATCTTTTGCACAAGTTTTGGTCTTGTTAGTTTGATCATGAACAAAGCAATTTGGATATTTGTTTCCTTGAGCTGTTCTCTTTTCATCCACTTAGTAAAAAGTTCGTCTCTTGTTTTCAAAAAAAAGTTTGATCATGAACAAATACACACTGCCGGCCTTGTGGGAAAAGTTTAGTTGCGTATACTTATTACTTTTACATTAATATTATATTTACTTGCGATATTCTTTGTTCTTGATAACATGCTCTTCTATTTCATGTCAGCGAGTATGGGATAAACCTGTACTGGATCGCGTGGGTCTTATAATAGAGATATTCAATGCGCATGCCTTCACAAAAGAGGCAAAATTACAGGTTTTTCTTCAATTGCCCAGCCCAATTAAATGTATCATTTGCATATTTCTTGCTTAACTATACTTATAATTAGTGATGTCCAAGAGGGGGGACGAGGATGGCTTTACCGTCCACATTTTTGCTACCAATTTTAATCCCCATCCCCGTGAAATTCACCGTAAAATTTTGCGAGGAACGGGGCGGGGATTCTCCACGAGGAATGCACGGGGATCGGGTTCTCGACAAAGAATTATTCCCCATTTAATTTTTTTAGTTTATTTTTCTTATTCTCAATTTTTTCAAACTTTCTCCATTTCAATTCAATTCACTAATTTTTAGATAATTTTTCAATAGTAAACATAAATGTTTATTAATTTCAATTATACAAATAATAGTGTAAGAAAATTATCCATCAAAATAATTTTTTTATAGAACTTTATGTATAAAAATGCATAAAATAAAATAAAATATAATATATAAACATAGCGAAGAACGGTTATCAAGAACACATTCCCTGTCTCTATCCTCGTTTAGCTTGCCGAGAATTTTTCATCCTTACTCACTCGTCTATTCACCGCCTAATCGAGGATTCACTGCCTCGAGAACTTGGTCCCGTGGAAAAAATGGACATCTTTACTTATAATGTAGGGATAAAGTTCAATTTTCATTCTTTCATTGTTTCACCTTTAATTTGGTTCATTAGCTATTATTTATTTCCAAGTCTCAAAGACCCCTAAATATCACTTTGAAGCACATTTGAATAAATATTTTTGGCATATTTGAAGAGTTGGCAAACATAGCTCAATTGATATGAAGTATATATACATATGACCAAGAGGTCACGAGTTCGAAAAGAAAGAGGTCGCGTCTAGGATTCCAATGATGACAAGTTTTGACAACAACAGCTAAAGTATAAACTAATGTCAAGGCTATGGTAACATGAAGCTAGGCATAAAATGCTTATCTTACTCATAGCATATTTGATTGAGGGTAAAAACAATATATTTATAAGATAAGTCTCCTAACCAACTTCCCTAAGAATAATAATCTCTAAATATAGATGAAAGAATGAAAATAGGGAATGAATTAAGAGCTTTAATTTCATTCGACATAAAGAATTCAACTCTATTTATTTATTAGTGTTTTTTTATAGTAATGATGTAAAAGTGAAAGTACAAGGCAACTTGAAGGTAATTGAACGTACAAGCTACACGCTAAAAGAACTTAAACAACAAAAATGGTTACGAAAAGGTAAAAGATCACTTAAACACGATCTTCAAGAAACTAGAAAAGAATAAAAATACAAGAGATCATCCATCTTCTTTTTTTATTGGGGACATGTAGAGTGTGCTAGTCAGGAGAGTTGTTCGTTTGTGGTGGCCTTGTCCCTCCAAGGGTTTCTCTTTCTGTTATTTTTTCTCTTGTTTAGCGCGTCCCTCCCCTAATCTGTTGATGGATAGTTATATCAGTTTGCCTCGGTTTGGAAGGTGAAAATTCCGAACAATGTTAAGTTTTTCATTTGGCAGGTTTTACATGGAAATGCTAAGACTTTGGACAGGTGATGAAAATTATGCTTCTGTGATTGGTCCTAGTGTTGTATCTTATGTTATAAGGCGTGTTGAAGATTTGGATTACGTTCTTGGAGATGCAACATGGCTGAATTTATTTGGATAAATTTGCAACTTTTTATTTTTCTTTTGTTGGAAAATTGTGAGAAAATAGTTGGATAGTAATAAAGGCAATTTCCTTTGGTAGCGTGGGGTATATGTGCTATTTTACGAGGTCTGCGTGGGTGAAAGTTGATGATAAGAGCCAACTGTATTAACCGAGAAAACGTTACAAGGAAGACTTCGAGTTCTCCCAAACTCCCAATCACTAGGGCTTAATCCCTTTAATCTTTACTAATTTCCTATCTATTACAATATGAGGTTGGCCCTTATATAGACCTTAAGCCTAACTAACCTAACTAACTCTATTAGGCAATTAGAGTAAACTATTATTACTCTGAGGGAGTGTATATGGGTCGTATCATTACCTGGCCCAAAAAATTTTCCTTGTCCTCAAGGTGCTTATTACAAAAACAATGACAAAAAACAAAATAAACAACAAAAAGTTATCCGGTCATCGGAGGTGGCGGCGATTGGTGTTACCAAAGTGACGATGGCTGATCGGGGGTGGCAAAGTTGGGGAGCAACTAAAAAAAGTTAAATTGCGTCGCACGAATGAGACCTCCATTGACGATTTCATCCCGCCCTTTTCTAGCGATTTCATCGTCTTTCTTTCTTCTTCGTACGATATCTCAGACGACGATGAGGAGATCGTCTTATTTGCTTTGATCAAGTTTATCGATGACCAAGAATCACCCTCTTCTTTTCTTCCTCTTCATCGTTTTCTTTTTTTCTTCTTTTTTTTTTCTTTGCGAGCATTCGTACCATTCTTGAAATATGAAAATGAACATGCTTCTCTATTCCAAAATTGATTCCATTTAAATGTTCGAATTGTTTAGTCGATGTATTCTTTATTATCAAAATTCTTTGAATTTGAAGGATGTATGCATCTTTTGTTCCAATAATGTTTCTGCATCTTTTTCTTGTTTACAACTTCATCTTGTTGGCCAATGCTCTTTATTAATGAATGTTTCCTCACCCAATTCTGATTTTTTCAGCTTCAGTTTCAATAGCAAGAGCACTTACAATAACATTAGCTTCATTTGTTTCAATGTTGCCCTTACTTGGATTCTCATGTTCAAGATTCGAAGCACTTTCCTTTGAAAAATTAGAATTAACTCCAAGATTTACATCACTGTCATTGTTGCCCTCTTTCTTGAGATCTTGATCCGATTTCTTCATTTCTTGATCTTTCTCCTAAAAAAAAGTGGTTTCTTGGATCAATTTCTTCTCTTCCTCCTCTTTCTCCAATGCTTCTTATCTTTTGTTTTCAGCCAAATATTCCCATCCCGCATTCTTGCCACATTATCATGTAGAGGTTGGAAAGCCGAATTCCATGCCGCTTCTCTTCCTTTCTTAGACTCATCCCAAGATTTCATACATGCTTCTACTACTTTCTTTGTCAGTGATTCAATAAAACTTTTGTCACTTAATTTGTCGATCACCGCATCAAGATACATACCGTTATCTATTGATCGGAACGTGCATTAATACCAAAATGATAAGAGCCAATTGTATTAATCTGAAAACGTTACAAGGAAGACTTCAAGCTCTCCCAACTCCCAATTACTAGGGCCTAATCCCTTAAGTCTTTACTAATTACCTATCTATTACAATATAAGGTTGGTCCTTATATAGACCTTAAGCCTAACTAACCTAACTAACTCTATTAGGTAATTAAAGTAAACTATTAATACTCTGAGGGACCAGGTTCGAGACCCATTTGTGACATTAATTTGTAGACATCTCCCATGTCTCCATTACTTCGATGTCTCCCGGTGCCTGGTCTAGGGATGGGCGTGGTTATCCCGGGTATAGTGTTTCCCGGTTTCAAAAAGAAAAAAACTCTGAAACGGTATATGGTCATATCAGTTGAGTAATAACATAATCTTTCGAGGGAGGGAGAGATCTTTCAAGGATATTTGGTCCTTTGTTAGATTCAATATTTCTCTTTGGTCCTTGTT
Organism: Cyclanthera cordifolia; assembly: GCA_037832605.1. Classification (NCBI taxonomy): domain Eukaryota; kingdom Viridiplantae; phylum Streptophyta; class Magnoliopsida; order Cucurbitales; family Cucurbitaceae; genus Cyclanthera; species Cyclanthera cordifolia. The sequence goes on from JBBMEG010000022.1 coordinate 7,609,306, forward strand.
GACGAAGTGCTTTTGTAATTATTCATTATATCATATTTTGTTGGATTGGAAGCCTTTTATGTAGGCTCCTTCCTCTTCCTTTTTTGTGGAATTTAGTTTTGTATGTTCGTGTATTCTTAAACTTCAGTATCTTTACAAGAAAAGACGGTTTAAAATAATAGCATAGATGTCCTTCATCTTTCTTATTTGATTTATGTCTATACCTTTATATGATTTATAGGCTGAACTGGCTGCTTTAATGTATAAAAAGTCGAGACTCGTTCGTGTACGTGGCCTTGATGGACGTTTAACATTTGGTGCCACAGGAGAAGCCGAAGTTGTCAGTGCCAGAGGGTAGAGTATTGCATTTATAGCTTTGAAATGACAAAAATAAGCACATGCCAATGGTGCCCCGGGTTTAGAGAAGCGTAAGCGCTAAGTTCCCGGGTCATCAAAAAAAAAGAAAAAAAAAGTACAAGCCGCAATTTTCATTTGTGTTTTTTAATTGATGAACAAGTAATTACCTGTGAAGTTATTCCATTGTAGGAGAGGGAGTGGGGGACGTGGCTTTATAAGTGGTGCAGGAGAGACTGAACTTCAACTCCAGCGTCGAAGGTTGAATATGTTATGCTAAATACTCAAATTTATTTAGAACTTCTTTCTTATAGAGACTATAATTAAAAATGATCCAATCATTAGAGGATAAGCAATGGTGAAGTCGAAGGAAGTTTCGTGACAAGGAAGAACTCAATTCTAAATTTTGCTGATTTTTCATTATAAGACATTTGTATTGATTGACGTATTTGTGAAATTGAAATTGTTTATTGGTTTCTTTTCAATGTTTTAGTAGAACAAAAGGGGATCTAGGGGATTCTAGCCTGCAACTCATGATAGAGAATGTATGCCAATGACCATCAGGAACTCTAACTTCGTTGTCAAAACAAACATGCAAAATATAAAGTAATACCTAGAGACTTGAAGCTTATTTGGTACTAAACTTTGGGAGCATAGTCACGAAATAATATATACCTTGGTAAAATAGAAAAATAATTTGACTCCGTGCTATCCCTCAGGATGGTGTTCTCCTTGCAAAGAGTAAATGCCAACTCTTCTTATATTCCTTCTTTGCTGGAATTATAGTCTCTTCATTTTCAGTTTGTATGCATTACCCACAAGGATTCTAACATCATTATATCATTAATAATGGTGGGAAATGTTAAAGACACTAAATCCTAACGGCAACTAAATAAGCTAACATAATTTGATATTGATGAATTGAGAATACAAGCTAACCACCATTAGGGAGGGTGGATCTTTCCCAAAATACCAGTCTCAGTATTACAGTCAATAGACTCAATACACAAAAAGCATAAGCACAAAAGACAAGACTTTCCAATTGATAAATGCTATCTAATTCAACTAAGGGATTGGTGAATTTCACTATTCGCCCCTTCTACAATACACTTCTTTAATTGGGGTTTTACATTTCCCCCAATGTTGAAATCCACCTTGTCTTCCAGGTGGTAAGTAGGGAACTCTTGATTGATCATGATTCATGATTGACAATTCTGATGTGGTCTTGTGGTCATATAGGCCTTTCCATTATTTTAAAACCTCCTGGACTGAACTTTACCTTGATACGAGCTTCAAAAATATTAAAAAAATTTAGGGTGTCAAGACTAACTTCCTCTAATACTACACCAAAATTTCAAGGTAAATTCAAAATAGATAACCACCCACGTATCCTTTAATAAAATGTGGCCGGCTTTAAAGATCGGGATCCCTCTTTTCAAATGTTAGATGATCATCGTAAGAATTCCATTTTCAAGGATTTGAAATGAGTTGCATGATATTTGTATCTGGAATAGAAATCAACCCTTTATCTGCAAAAAGGGAATTAATAATCACCTTTGTTTTGAATGAATTGGACAAAGTTGATGGTGTGTATCCTGATAGGATCTAATGAGATTGCCCAAAATGAGCTTTCTCCCCCAATTCTCAAGCCGAGAATCACAGGCCAATATACAGAGTAAATGTTTTTGATAAAAAAGAAAGAAAAAAAACAGCCACCAATAAAAAAGCATATATACCCCCAGACCACTCAGCCCTAGCTTACTCACTCCTCATGGACCACACTACAATTCACACCTCACTCCCACATACAGACAAACATTCCTCCCCATCGTACCCCTCAATTTCACCGTACCCCTCTATTTCTTTTGTCTCCTCGCATAAACTTTTGTTATTGGAGACATATCATATCCATCCAATCATTGTGTGCAAAGAGTTTGGAAATGACCCATTGATTATCAAAATCAGGCTTTAGAACTTCAATAATTTTTTGGATAAGATGAAATCTTCATTGTCTCCTTCAGAGGTTTACCAGCCAGGTGAACAAAAAAAAGGAGCAGAAAAAGACATTCCTAATTCTTGCAGTTGATATCCTTCTTGATCAATATTTTAAAAAGCACAAGGCGTACTACACACTAAAAGACACATGCTTTTTTACTTAAGGCGCACTATATAAAAAAAACATGATATATATATATATATATATATAAATGAATACGTGCACAATAAAAACTCTTTCATGGAAATAAATGAAGTTTTAGCCAATAATAATATATAAAACACACATAAGATTCGACTACTAACCTTCATTTTATGAGAAGAAATGAATTTTAACTAAAAATAATACATAAAAATACATAAAATTCAACTATTAACCTTCATTTCATAGAAAAAATGAAGTTTTAATCAAGAATAATATATAAAATATACATAAGGAGTAAAAATACAAACAAAACACAAAAGCCCATAAGGTCCGCACCTTAGGGCTTCAAGAAAAGCGCAAAAAGGCGCGCGCCTTATTAATCACGCCTCGCCTTGCGAGTGGGCTATTTAAAACACAATTCTTGATCATTCAAAGCTTTCTGAAAATCAGGTTGATCAACATTTGCTTGCACTAATTAAGAAGTATCAGCGGAATGAGGTTTTCCAAAGCTTGGATGAGGAGAAGAAGTTCTTGTCCATGAGTAAGGACTAGTGTCATTGATCATCTTCACAAGGAGAGTAAAACTTCTTTAGTTTCACCCACGAGAATTTGTCATTCTTATTGAAAACTCATCTGCCACTTCTCCCTCTCAACCACCCCATTCGTTGCCCAACCATCAAAAATTGCTCCGAATGCCAAAATCTACCCTGCTCTACCCATAAATCCTCCCTTATCCCTCCTCTGCCCCTTTGTTACACAAGGGCTTTTAAAAAATCAGCCTCTGCCAAAGGCAACTCTTCGGTTTCAAATCGGCAACTACTAAATCCTGATTTCCTTGAGACCCATGCTTCAAAGGCTATTACTTCATCACCCCCTCATGAAGTCGTAGCTCATCATGTTCCCCACTCCTTTACCTCAGTCTGTCATGTGTCAGAATTCACCTCATTAAATTCTGATGATGAAGGGAGTGATTATCAATCAAAAGAATCAAGCTGAAACTCCATGCATTCAACAAGTGGATGAATCAGAAGTACGTGTAAGCAGTGTGTTATCAATACAAAATTTACTTGATGCAAGAGGATGCTCTTACGAAGCTGATGATTTTGTATCCCCATCAAACTTTTATGAGTTAGATGTCAATGCTCCTCATTTGGACAATAAGCATTCTGACTCCTTTAGCATTCATCCAAATTTTCTCCATTATTGAAGCATGTGGTTTTCAATTGAAGAAAGTTCCATCTAAACAATTACAAGTTTCTTGCTAAGCCATTGGCTATTTTTGCTATGTTTAAGGAATCTATTAAAGCTTCGCTCTCTTGATATATGTTTTAGTCCTTGGCAAGTGTTAGTTGACATAATTAAATTTATCCCAACCTATAAATTTAAGCTTTTAGGAAAAGCTCTTAGGTTGATTGGTGATTTAACATAATTCAACATGATATCAGAGAACGAGGTCATGAGTTCGAACCCTTGCCAAGTCGTTTCATCCCCATTTAAATTAATTCCACTTGTAGGACATTTCTTAAATTTTTAAGTCCACAAGTGAAGGGAAGTGTTAGTTGACATAATTAAATTTACTCCAACCTATAAGCTTAAGCTTGTAGGTTGATTGGAGATTTAACATAATTCAACCACAAGTTTTTTTTTAGAGATGTCGGTGAAGGCTGCTGCTATTTGAAAGATAGTAGAAAGATCATCTGCCGTGAAACTTTAAGGTTAACATGTCTTTAGCTATTGTAGGCAAGAATTCAGAGCATGTGTCTGCGGCCTTTAATTCTTGGAACCTTGGCTTTTAGTTTCTGCGAGTCTCCAAGCTTCCTTGTGGTGATCTATATATAAGACTTTGATGTCCACTCCTTCAATTCATCCTTCCGAGCCGGGCAGCTTCTTTTGTTTTCTTTTCAGTTTTTCTTCTCCACTGTATTTGATCTTTTGCTATTCTGGTTTTTGAAGTTTTTTAATTTTGTGTTGTTACTTTTTTGTAATTGCCCTTTTAGGCTGATTATATCCTTTTTCTTTCTTTTCAATTTCTCAATGAAATGTTTGTCTCTTGTTTCCAAAAAATCCTCCTCTTCTTAGGTGTCTTTTGTTCCACTGATAAGCAAACCTCAGTGAGTTGGGCTTGTTACTCGAAGTCATTTGTAGCTCTAATTTGCTTGAAACTTGTCTCACCTATCAACAATTATAGTTTAAATAAAATGCACTTTTGGCCTGTTAGAAAATAATTTAGTTATCTTTTTTTGGCTAGAGGCTTGGCATTCCTCTTCTCTTTGAAATTATTATTTTTCTTAAAGTTTGTTTCAAAAGAGTTTGATAATGGTTAAGTCCTACCCTCCCTCTTGTTTTTTCCTTGTGTCTGTTTTATTTACTTCTCTGCTGTAGTTTAAGTTCCGTAACTATTCTTTCAGAATTTTGGAACGAAGAAATCATCTATTATCTCAAATTGAAGAGGTTCGTCGCACACGTGCTTTGCAGCGTTCTTCCCGAAAGAGGCATGGAGGCTCAAATGGTCAACATTTAGCTACCGTTGCTATTGTTGGGTATACTAATGCTGTAGGTTCTCAGTTCCAATATTTATGATTGTTTCTTCGTTTCATTAGAAAAAGGAAAAAAAAAATCTGAACGGCTTTATTACAACTCATTTAACAGGGAAAGTCAACATTAGTCAGTGCGCTTTCAGACGATGATCTCTTTAGTGATTCTAGGTAACTTAACGTGCTTACCAATGGTTTGATATTTTCTTCCCTTTTTTTTTCGTCAATACTTTCCATCTGATTTGCTGATTGGAATCTGAATTTTGTGCAGATTGTTTGCAACTGTTGATCCCAGATTAAGAAGCGTTTTTCTTCCTTCTGGGTAATACGATCTCTAATAAATTGGAAGAGTTACTTTTTGCTGGTTTTTATTAATATAGACTGGGATCTTATCTTTTAATCTCTTGAGAACTTTTCTATAGTCTTTTGTTTTCTACATACTTTCAGGAGAAAAGTACTCCTGAGTGATACGGTGGGATTTATTTCCGATTTGCCTGTGCAGGTAATGAAAGTAGATGTCACTTTTTCTCTTTCACAAGATTTTTAAAAATTTCCTTAGCTAAGACTGAGAACTTTTTATAGTTGGTCGAAGCATTTCATGCAACTTTAGAAGAAGTTGTGGAAGCAGACTTGTTAGTGGTATGATTTGCTTGCTCTAACTCTTTTTATGGCAAAGACTTTGCATCTTCACCTCCATTGAGTAATTGTCTCACGTGAATGATGTGCCTTAGTCCAAATTTAAATAGATTAGGACCTAGTTGACCTAATGATTAGATAACGTGGACATTAACTTGGTCGTTGGGTTTTGTTGACATGGCATTTATATGTTTATAAATTCGTATCATTTATGTGTTCTCTTTCCAACATTATCTTTCTTTCTGGTAGTTGATATAATTAAATTTATCTCTACTCATAAGCTTGAGTTGTAATTTCTTTTTGTTTCCTTTTAGTTCTTTTCATCTGTTTCACTTTTGGGAGTTTGTATCTTTAAGCTGAAAAAAATACTGGTATCTGGATTGTTGCAGCATGTGGTGGATTGCACCGCCCCCAACCTTGATGAGCACCGTTTGACTGTTTACCAAGTACTTCAGCAAATAGGAGTTTCTAAAAAGAAGCTTCAAGATATGATTGAAGTTTGGAACAAGGTAATTATTCTATTTATCATATTTTTTTACTTGGCAAGAAGAAAAAGATTGCAAATTTCTCTATTGTTATGCACATGATGTGTGTAATAATTTGGACAGATTGATTATCATGAAGAAGGCGCGAGCATAGATGAATCTTGTCATGACGGTAATGGCAAGGCTGGCACTTCGTCAGCAGACGGTATGATGGCTAAGCTATCATCTGAAACAGATGCTGAAACTGACAATTTTATTAAAATGGTGGAAAAGGGTGATAGTAGGAAAGAGCAAACTAGTGGAGAAGTCAGTGACACAATTGAGAGCGATCGGTGTGAAGACTGGTTGGCAGATGAGGATGATCAAAATCCTTGGGTTCATGAAAATGGTTACTATAAGGCTGTACAGCCTCCAGATGGTCAAGTTGGTCCACATGTAAGAGTATCAGCTATGTTTGGAGTTGGTTTGCGAGAGCTGTTAGGACTCATTGATGACAAGCTCGAGGTTCACGATAAGATGTTGAAAACTCAAAATGTTTTAGAGCGGAGTATTTTCGAACGTAAATGGAGGCCATCGCAGAACGAACAGTAGATTAATTTTATCCTCGATTATGGTTCCTTGGTTAGTTGCAGTACAGGTTTCTGTGGCAATCATCTCGACAAACCACAAAATTGTTAAGACATTATAATTATAGAATACCATTTCGTACTTTTAATAAGTTAAAATACGTTACTAATAAATACTTCTGGAAAAGCACCATTTCTTCCTCCTTATGCTTTGACTATGGTGTTACATATTCTGCTGGTACGATTTCAATGAATCAGATTAGAGAGGTGCTTTGGAGCTCAAGGTTAGAGTAGACGGTGGACGAATTTTCAGTGGTTGGTGAAGTTCTATTTCCCTGCCGCTGGAATCTTGCTTAATCGGAAAATGGGAAAGTGGATGATGGATCCATCCCCGTTTTCCTGATCCTTGTTTTTTGTGTATATATATATATTTATATATATATAAATATAAATATAAATATAAATATAAATAAATATATATATATATATAAATATATATATATTTTTTCAATAAATTATTATTTTTCTCTTTTGTACTCATTAGGTCTTTGACAAATTACCTTGTTTGGTCCATACCTTTTAAAACTAAACATTTTTTATTATTGACATTTGAATAATGTTTATTTTTAATTTAATTTTTTTTTTAGCTTTACCCAACAGCTAAATTGTATCCCGTCAACATTTTGAAAAAAAAAATAAAAACTTAAATTTCTAGGTATATAAATACCCTTACATCAACTATCAGTCGTTTTTTTTAATTAAAGTAAAAATTGAGGAGATTTATTGTAAAATTGTGATTCACTCATTTTTCTAAAACGTTTTTTTTTTTCAAAAATTGAGAAACTTATTTGAAAACCATGATTACTTATATATATATAGGTGTAAATGATGAGAGAAATGGAAGAAAAAATGGATGTTGATAGAGATAAAAATATAATCGTCAACTTTAATGAATGATTTTTCAATGAGGATAGTCAATGACCAGGTTTGCACGACTTAAGAAAATAGGATTTTGCAGTGAATATCTTGAGAAACGGGGAAAATAATCTGATGAATTTAAATATTTGTTTGTATTTTTTCAAAAAAACATAAAATAATAATCATTCAATTTGTTTGACCATAAAGAGTGATTTCTCAATGGTTATTAGAAAAATATATTGAAAGAAATTAGAAGTAGAAATTTGAATAAATGCAACCTTCGAATTTATATATATATATATATATATATATATATATATATTTCTTTTTCTTTTTTCTTTTTGCCCCTAATCTTAAATAAGATTTTGAGTAAAAATATCTATTGAAATTAATATTTTTCTTTAGTAATTAAAAATATAGTTGAAACCCAATCACATTTTATTTATGAAAATTTAATTATTTGAAAATATTATGTATTAAAAGCAATATGAGGTTAGGGGGTGTTTGTTAGAGATTTTATGAAGGAGTTATTTTGAGTGTTTAGTAAGTGCTTGTTTGTATTTTTGTTTGTTTGAAGGTTTTAGTAG
>JBBMEG010000022.1:7627715-7646034 GCA_037832605.1 Cyclanthera cordifolia
GGGTCCTCGGAATACTTGGGGGTCTAATAACCTGGAGCTCTGATACCATGTTAGAAAGTGTGGGCATCCATCTCAAACCAATTGGCAATGAGAGGAGTAGCCCACTCTATCTTATATATATATGTTGAAGAACCTTCACCTTACCAATGTGGGACATTTGCCACAAGGTGAGTATTCCAACAATCTCCCACAGTTAACAAAAGGTCAATGATGACTAAATGGAGATCGTTCAAACAACCCAGCGTGAAGAAGAAGAAAATTAATGCTCAATCGAAGAAAAGGTACTACATACCTATGAGTGCAAAATCTCGAGCGAAATAGACCAGAAAACATGGTGGTGAAGAGTAAAAAATACGACAGTGTCGATGTAGAAGCATGACGGAGTCTCAGGGAAAATTACAAAGGCAGCAAATGCCATATGTAGCAGAAGATGGAAAAACGTGTGCTCGGAGAAGGCGAGAAGAAACGACGAGGAGAAGGGTTGTTATGAAGAAACAAAAACGAAAAGAGAGCAAGATGAAGATGAAGAACACATTCAGTAAGAATGGGTTAAAAAAAGAAAGAAAGACTCATGTATGAGAAGAAGATGGCAGAGGAAGAGGGTCAACGATGGCAGTTGCGGGAAACACTGACGATTACAAGAGGAGAGGAAGGATCGAGAACGACGTCAACGCAAGCATATGAAAAATGGAGTTTGACGCCAGCAACAAACTCCGGTGGGATTAAAATGAAGTTGGGGAGAGGCACATTCCATAAAGTGTCGTACGTATGGAAAAGAAGGAAAAAGAAAAGGAAAAAGAAAAGAGTGCGACTAGGTTAAAAAGAGTGAATGGGCTAGGGTTTTATTTGATTTTGCAAAACATAATTGTGTATAGATCTTGCAGATTTTGGGAGCTTGTGCCACTGATTTTGGGCTACTCATGAGAAACTTTTAGGCTTTTGGTTGGGGTGGGTTGAAATGTTCTTAATTGTTTGGACGATTCATTTCTTTAGGGCAAAAAAAAACCCCAGAAAATTGTTATTTTTATTTTTATTTTTTGTTGCCAACACCTTGAGGACAAGGTGTATTTTAAGGGCTGGTAATGATAGGGTTGTTATTAGGGATAGTTTAGAGGTATTTTAGTAAATACCTAAGGAAGTTTGTTAGACATTTGGTTATAAATAAAGGGGATGGATATGAAGAGGTATGGATGTATTATGGCTGTTTTGGTTTTGGGCTCGAAAGTATTCTCAAGAATAGGAAGTTCCAAGTACCTACAATTACTTGGTTAGTTTGTATTTTGGTTCTCTTTTATTTCGTAATACAATCTAGGTTCTATCATAATGTTGGTAATTATCCTTGAGGAGTGCCTCGGTGGTGGGAGGGAATGCTCTCCTCAAGGTTCCAGGTTCGAGACCCACCTATGACATTAAATTGTAGACACATCCCTATCCTGGTGCCGAGTTTAGAGACGGGCCGGACAAGTTCTCGGTTAAAAAAAAACAATGTTGTTAATTATAAGCTTTTTAATGGAAGTATGCTTTCATTCTTTAATGAGCGGAAGTAGATGAAACCTTATAAATAACAAACAATTATTTTTATGCTGGAGATCTAATTAAATAAATTATGAAAAAAAATTTGTTTATTGAACAATGAAATTTATGTTTTCTATTTTATTGACGTTGACGCAACTTAAAAAAACAATAATACCTTCTAATGAAACACAACTTTTTTATTGAATACATGAGAAGTGACTAAAAATAAAAAATACGAACTTCCAAAATGAAGACTAACACTTGAAAGTTTATTCATCTGCTAGTAAAAATTTGAAAAGTATTTAAATTTGAAGAGATTCTTTTGCATTTTCTCCAACTTTTCGTCTGATGCAAGGAGGCGAACTTCTAAAGGATCCACATCTAAGAAGAATGTGTTGTTGTGATGATGCATGCAGCACTTTATTATTCATCTGCTAGTGAAAAATTGAAAATTATTTAAATTTTGAAGAGATTCTCTTACATTTTGTCCATCTTTTAGTCTTATGCAAGGAGGTAAGCTCCTGAATGATCCACATCTAAGAAGAACATGTTGTTGTAGTGCTGCAGGGGTTGGCACCATCTTAGAGCCACTCTCGGCTGTTCCCTTAAACGATGAGTTGCAACAAGCAAAGGCATCAGTCGCAAAAGCTGAGGAAGAAGTTCTCTTTATGCTAACTGCAAAAGTATGGGTGAGATGGTTAGAAAATAATAGGTGCATATAAAATGTAAAAAGTTACATCAGATTTAATTTTGTAAATGATGTTTTTGATACACCTCTAGTGATTTTAAAGTCTGAACTCTTCATTTTGAAGAGAAGAGAAATTAGTATATGTATGTTAAATCACCTCTAAACGCAAAAGCTTAAAAGCTTAAGTTAATGGTTAAGGTAAATTATTATTCAAGCTTAAGTTTAAACTCTTCTTTTAACACTCAATCCACCAAGTGGAAATTAAGAATAATTGTGCAGGAAATTAGATTACCGAGATTTGAACACAAGACTTCCTGCACTGATAAATTTTACTCGAACTAAATTTTACGTCGTAACAAACTTTAATAAAATTTTGAACTCTTAGGTAAGTATTAACGACAATATTAATATAACGACCTTACTTGAGGTAAATTTGTTCTATAGGTTGTAAATGTGTCCTGCAGTTCAAAAATTAATATAGTTTTAATATAAATTAATAATATTAAAAAAATGTTATTTATGTTTCGTGACAGGTGAAAACGGATCTTGAAGACATTACAAAGCTCATTGACTGTATAATTGAATTAGATGTGGTGAGCAATAATCACTATTTCCTCAATCCTCTTTCTTCTCTTTCTAACTTAACTATTCTGGTGAATTATGTTTAATCCCCTTCCGTTATTTGGCCAATCTAGGGGATGTTTGGATGCAGTTATTAGTATTTAGAATGAGATTTTATTTTGAGTATTTAGAAGTAATGATTATAGTAAAAAACTTGTTTGGATGTAGTTTTTAAGAGTATTTGGAATTAGTTTTTTTTTTTAAACGGGAACATTTTATTAAGTATTTTTTTAGAGTTAGTATTTAGATTGAGGATTTTTGTTAAGTATTTAAAAGTAATGATTAGTAATGAAACAAGTTAGCTCTTTAAAAGTATGATAGGGTTGTTATTAGGGATAGTTTAGGGGTATTTTAGTAAATACCTTAGGAAGTTTGTTAGACATTTTGGTTATAAATAGAGGGGATGGATAGGGGAGAGGTATCAAAGTATTTTGGCCATTTTGGTATTGGGTCTTGAGTGATCTCAAGAATAGGAGGGTCCAAGTACCTTAAACTTGGTTTATCTTGTAGTTCTTGGTAATTTTGTTATCAATATATTCCGGGTCGTATCAATTTGGTATCAGAGCTCGATCTTGGCCAATGGTGGGTAAGATGGAGAAAAGAGTAGCAGCGTTGGAGGAAGGGATCGTGGGAGTCGTTGCGAAGCAGAGAGCAATGGAGGTGAGCTTGCAGGCACAGTTCAAGGAAGCCGATGATAAGCAGAAATGTCAGTTTGCGTTGTTTAGGGAGGAAATGTGAAGGCTATTTGGTGAGCTGAAAGGGGCGCGCGAAGAGATGGGCTAGGAATCACGAAACATCGAGGCGATAATGGTGCTGGAGAGAGGGAAATGGGAGGAGGCAGACCGTGGTGGCAAATTCTGCCAAGAGAAGCAGATTGAGATCGATAAAAAAATTGACCTGAAATCAGAATCGGTGGAGCTATTGGCAGAGAATAGAGAAAAGAAAGGTAGATCAAAAAATCGTTTGAAAACTCACTTTCCGAAGAGAAGCAAGTTGAAGAAAAAGCGATGGAAGAAAAGAATTGTAGGGAGCAAAAGGAGAAGAGACCAACCTCAACATTCATGGAGCTCTAAAACTCAAAGGAAACAAGGGAGATCGAAGAAGTGTCGAACACGTCGACAAGCCGTAAAGAGGAAAATCCATTCGCGGGTACGTGAGAAGAAGGTTCATTGTTCGCTTTGCCATTTGCAAAAATCGAAGAAGAAAGTAGGCCTGGAATCGAGGAAGACGATGGGTGGTGGAGGATTTGAAGATGAGATCTTACTTGTTGAGATTTTGAAGAAGAAAAGAAATTTTTTTTTTAATTAATTAAAAAATATATATATAACAGTGTTCAGAGAGGGAGGAAAAAAAAAAAAAAAAGTGTGACGGCTAGGGTTTTCACAAAGGTTGGGAGAAGATAACACAAGTTGTTGTGAGTTTATGGGAGTGGAGGTAATAGTGGGCTCAAGTTAAAAACTGCTCAAGGCCCATTTGTCTGAGGTTGTAGTATTGGGCTGATTTTTGTTTTTCCTAAAAGGCCACTTTAAATTTGTTTTGGGCTAACTGAAGTTATTTCATGAACTTGGGTTGAGACAAGATAAACCACCAACAATTATCACTTGAGCTGCTACCACCGTTCTCCAGCAACCACCGCCGCCGCCGCCGAAACTCCGACCACCGCCGCTGCTGCCGGAAAAAAAAAAAAAAAATCTCATTTTTCTTTTGAATTTTTGTACCCACACCTTGAGGACAAGGTGTGTTTTAGGGGCCGGTATTGATAGGGTTGTTATTAGGGATAGTTTAGGGGTATTTTAGTAAATACCTAAGGAAGTTTGTTAGACATTTTGGTTATAAATAGAGGGGATGGATAGGGGAGAGGTATCAAAGTATTTTGGCCATTTTGGTATTGGGTCTTGAGTGATCTCAAGAATAGGAGGGTCCAAGTACCTTAAACTTGGTTTATCTTGTAGTTTTTGGTAATTTTGTTATCAATATATTTCGGGAAGAGGTATCAAAGTATTTTGGCCATTTTGGTATTGGGTCTTGAGTGATCTCAAGAATAGGAGGGTCCAAGTACCTTAAACTTGGTTTATCTTGTAGTTCCTGGTAATTTTGTTATCAATATATTTCGGGTCGTATCAAAGTATTTAAAAGTAATCATTAGCTCTTTTCATATATATATATATATATATATATTAATGAAACATGTTATTTCTTGTTAAAAAAATATGATTATTTAAAATGCATTCTCTTATTTGACCTTTTTCAAATTGCAAGAAATGAAGGCAATCATTTAGTGGATTTATTACTTGACTTGCAATGTAAGATATGCCTAATTTCAAAAGATATTGTCTACTTAGCTTGTCCTTTTCTTTTTAAATTGGTTTCACATTAACCGTGGCAACGGGCATTGATATATTTATTTATGGATTTCTCTGGATAATTCCGATATTCCAATGCTCCACTCTTGTTTCTTGGTAAATTAATGTTTTTCCTTAATGGACAGGTCAATGCTCGAGCATCTTATGGTCTTTCGTTTGGAGGGACTAGTCCTAATTTAATTCTACCAGAAAGACGTAACTCATCTGTTGCTAATATCTGCTTATCAGAAAACCAAACATCTGAGACATCACACCCAAAGAAGAATGAACGGGTCCTCTATTTAGCTAATGTTCATCACCCTTTACTACTACAGCAATATAGAGAAAATTTGGAGAACGCCAAGAGGGATGTCAAAAATGCTTCAACTGTAAGATATACGGAGTCTGATATCGTGGACATCAGTTATTTAGTAAATTGAGCCTGTTCTGAGTCATCATTTTCTTCTAGGATATAGGGAGAAAATTTCCTGGGGAGAAAATTTCCTTGGTAGACTATGTCATGGAAAGGAAACAATCATGTAGATATTTCATTCTTAAAAATGAAGGTCATTTCAAAGTAATTTGTGTCAGTTGATAAAATCTACTTGCGTTATTATTTAGTGTGTTCACTTTTTTTTTTCTTTTTTATTAAAAAAGAAGTGCTTATTTTTAGGTTGAAGAATTGGAGCAAGCTCGTCCAGTTTCGGTTGATTTTTCAATATCTCAAAGAATTCGAGTTTTAGTTATAACTGGCCCTAATACTGGGGGTAAGACAGTTTTATTGAAGACCATTGGATTGGCAGCCATGATGGCAAAATCAGGTGTGTGTTAAAGAATGGTTTGCTTATTCTTGTTGTGGAGAATTGCAAAAAACCACATTGAGATATTGCTTGATACCTAGCTTTTTATTTCATCGCCTGCATCTGTTGGGATTCTATTTTTTCAACATTTTTTACTCTGTTATAGTAGATATGTGATGTAAAAGCCTTAGTCACAGTCTTAAGTTTTTTTTATTGTAATTTTACTTAGTTTAAGGATTCTATTGAACTCTAATGTATTGAATGATTGTTGAGTTCTCTTATTTTCAGGCCTCACGTTAACATGGTAGGAAGCCATTTTCGTAAAGAATTAGGGTTTGTTAATCATTGGGGGTTTTGAGAATTGTGAGGTTTAGAACTCTTTTTTTGTTAACACCTTAGGGGCTGTTTGTTTGTGTGTTTTATAGAGCTATTAAAAATGAGTCTTTATAATCACTCTTTTAAACACCTCATGCAAACAAGCTATTATTACAATTTCTTCTTTAAAACCACTCAAAATAACCCCTCATTTTTAATCACTCAAAATAATCACTCCACAATTATTCATCCAAACACCTTAGGGTTTATGAGATATGCACTTAAACCTGCAGTCAGTCATCATGCCTTCACCCAAAAAAAAAAATCCACGATAATTAGTTTGACTTATTGTCGGCGATTAGAGCTGAAGTCACAAGTATTAGTGTGGCCATCAACCCCTTTCTACCTGATAAAGCTCTTATATCTTGCTCGGACATGAAACAAGCTAAAACACTTGTAGCCGCCATAATGGACCGGTATAAGGTTGGAAAATACAAGGTTAGATTTCTTTTGTGGTGTACCAAAAATCTGGTGAAAGAGCCAAAAGTTCCTTGTTGTGGGGGATGGATCAAAGTGCGAATCTTCCCAATACATCTGTGGAATATCGATCTCTTAAAACTTGTGGGAGATGCTTCCAGAGGATATCTGGAAACCGCCAGTCAAACGCTCTTGCGCATAAATTTCATGGAAATGAGTCTAAAGGTGAAATGAAACACATCTGGTTACAACCTGGGATACATCCAATCAAATTCAGAAGTTATCTATATATTCTCTCAATATCTGCCCACCGGACAGAGGTAACCCACCAAAGAAGAAACACTCTCTCACGAATAGATTTCAAGAGAAAGGAAAACAGTTGATGGAACAGGTACCGAATAAACTAATTGTTGGAGATACTCACCTTGTGGCCATTTGTTCCACATTGGAAAGGTGAGGATTCTTCGATAAGGTGGACTACTTCTCTCATAGCCAATTGGTTTTGAGATGGATGTCCACACTTTCTAATATGATATCAGAGCTCCATGTTATTAACTCCAAAAATTCCGAAGACCCTACCCAAGTGGGCATTTGATGATCCCAAAGAGTTGGATCCGATCCAATCGAGTGGGCCAAAGCGGGTATATTTCAAGCCACAAATTTGGATATAATCCAAGATGGCTTTCCCAAAAATGGTGCCATCATGAGGGGGGCATGTTGGAGATAACTCACTTTGTGGCTATTTGTCCCATATTAGAAAGGTATTCATCAACACACTTATAAGATAAAGTGGGCTACTTCTCTCGTAGCCAATTGGTTTTGAGATGGTAGAATGTGCGGGCATCCATCTCAAAACCAATTGGCTATGAGAGGAGTAGCCCACCTTATCTTATAAATGTGTTAGATGAATCCTCACATTTCCAATGTGGGACAAATGGCCACAAAGTGAGTTATCTCCAACATGCGCCCCTCAAGATGACACCCTTTTTGGAAAGCCATCTTGGATTAGATCCGAATTTGTGGCCCGATATATACCCGCTTTGGTCACTCACTTAGGTCGGATCCAAATTCTTGGATCATCAAATGTCCGCTTAAGTCTTTGCCTGCTTGGGTGGGTTCCTTGGAATTTTGGGAGTCAATAACCTGGAGCTTTGATACCATATTAGAAAGCGCGGGCATCCATCTCAAAACCGCTAGGAGATGAGTAGTTCACCTTATCTTATATATATGATGAAGAATCCTCACCTTTCCAATGTGGGACAAATGACCACAAGGTGAGTATCTCCAACTTTAACTGATGGAAATAATGAGCCTCGATCGTACAAAGCCACCTTGATTGGCGAAATATTGCAGGAACCAGTGAAGAAACAGGTTTATAGTACCTCATTCTCTCTCACCTCATTAAACACCTCTTCTGCTCTAGAGACCCACCCATACCATACCTTCAATCCCAACTCTTCCTTAACCAAGCCTTCTGGATCTGATCTCCAAATTCTCATCATTGATCACCCTTCTTGCTCTTTAAACCCATCCAGCCTTCGTACAATATTTTTAAGAGGTCCCATCCCATTTACACCCAACCAAATCCTTTGACTATTCCCCCTCCTATTGCTGTTGGCCAAACTAAAACCATTATCATCAATAAGCTGCACACTTCATTGGCCGTGGTACAACATATTCTTCAAACTACCCGAACTCTTTCTCCGAGACCGAAGGAGAATGTTCATCCTCAGGCAATATCTCGCTGTCTGAATCACATCTCATTGACACACATCTGGCCATTGAACAATCATACAATGCAGAAGACTTGCCTGTCCTTTTTGCTAACGAATCAGACATTAATCCATTCTCTCCCATTCTGTTAAGTGTTTAGACGGAGAATCTCTATCTTCTCATCGGCTGAGATCATTAGAGGTACTTATTCCTTATCTATCATTTTTTTTCTCTATAGGATGAATTTTTCTTTTGGTTGACTAGCATATATGGTCCAAATGAACCGAGGGAGAGATCTTTGCTATGGACAAAATTTGAGGAACTAAATGCAATACTCCAAATTGGATTATGGGAGGCGATTTCGACATCATCAGGTGGACCCATGAGAAAAGTTCCCTCTAGACATGTGAACATTACCAGATCCATGTCTGTTTAACAATTTTATACAGGATGCTGGCTTGGTTGATGTTGCATTGGAAAATGGACATTACATTTCGTCAAACCAAATAATTAGCCCCACTTTGCCCTTGATTGATCGATTTTTATTGACAGAATCTGTTTGACACAAGTTTGAGAATTTTTCATCCTGGAGGTTAGAACGTATATGCTCAGACCATTTCCCTATTGGCCTCTCCCTTGGCAAAGTTTCTTGGGTACCCACCCCCTTCAGATTTATATACTCTTGGTTGAGCCATAAGACGTTTGAACCTTTGATTAGGTCTTGGTGGGAAGCATATCCTTTGTAGGGGTAGACCGGTCATAGCTTCATACAAAATATAAAGTCCCTAAAGATGGTGATTAAGGAACGGAATCACTCTACTTATGGGCACCACAAGGAAAAGTTCTTTCATTTGCAAACAAAACTCACTTTGATTGAAGGGAAAGAGGCAGATGGCTCCATTACCAAAGCTGACATACAAAACTGTGGAGCTATAAAAGCTGATCTTCTTATTAGTTAAGCTTGGGAAGAGATCAAATAGAAACAGATGTGTAAGACTTTGCGGCTACAAGAGGGTGACATAAACTCTGATTGTTTCCACAAGCTTGTATGTGCTAACAGAGAGAGATGTCATCCATGAAGTCCTCTCTCCTGTCTTCGGTAGTTTGGTGAAGGATGTGGGCATTGAAAAAGAGTTTATAGACTTCTATAAGAGGCTTTACACTAAGAAGTATTATCGGGGGCCACTACCTTCCATTCTTGACTAGGGTCCCATCTTATTGTCACAAAGAGAGTCCCTAGAAAAACCATTCACCATTGAAGAGATTGAGTTGGCTTTGAAGTCTCTTGGCACAAATAAGACCCTGAACCAGACGCTTTCACTGCATATTTCTTTAAAAAAATTTGGAATATTTTCAAAACGATGTTATTTATTTTTTTTTTTTTTTTTGAGAAATGTACATCAATGCCAGTCTAAATGAGACTTATATCTGCCTCATTCCAAAGAAGCAACCTGCAATTTCTGTAACAGATTACATACCCATCAGTCTTACCATATGCTTATACAAGATCATAGTTAGGGTCTCATCGGAGAGATTAAAGAAGGTGCTTCCGGACACTATCACTAAGTACCGGTCAACCTTTGTGGCTGATAGACAGATCATCGATGCATCAATGATTGCTAATGAATTTATCAGTGGCATAGCTTTTTGTAATGTATTGATAGGATTGTAAATTTATTCATTTTATCAATGAAAGTACCGTATCCTAAAAAAAGTAAGATATTTCCCATCATTTTTTTAATAATCTTGATATCAATACATATTCTTTTTTTCCGATAAAATGTGTGATAATGAAAGACCGAACCATTATGCAGATATCTATATATTTACATCAAATTTGTTGCTTGTAATTTGGTTTCTTACTATAACCTTGCCTTTTTGTTCACTTTATAGGTCTTCATGTTTTAGCTTCAGAATCAGTAAAAATCCCTTGGTTTGATTCTGTTTTTGCTGATATTGGTGATGAACAGTCGCTTACGCAATCTTTGTCTACTTTTTCTGGCCATTTGAGAAAAATAAGTGTAAGTAAATTTGGACCCTTCAACTCGTTACAAATTGTGTCATCTCAATATAAGCTAGACGGTGGGGGAAGACTTCAGTTTTCTGTGATTTCCTTACTATACTTGCAGTCGTCATAATCATCAGAGACATTCATATTTCTTAATTACAACGAACATTTCATGAGTTGTTTAAGCTGTGGAAGTTCTTAGATACTCATGTCATGTAGGGGTACTAGCCTTTTTTGTGTTGATTATGAGTTTTGGAAATAATTTTATTTTTATATAAGAAACAAAGCTTTTCAGTGAAAAAAATAAATAGAGATTATCCCTCAAAATATAACGCTCCACGGAGGAAAAAAAACAAAAAACAAAGAAAGTACATAACAACAAAGGGAAAATTTAACTTGGAAGGAAATAATGAAAGCATTCCAATTTGAATTACTAACAGGAGAATAGTCCAGTGCACGATGATGAAGCTTTCCTTTACATTAATGTCGTACCGATTGCACCATTCCATAGATTTATTGCCAGAAGTCCTTTGATTTTGCTCCAACAAATGCTCTGCGAGAATAACTTTAACCGCGTTCAACTAGAGGATAGAAGTTTTACCATTAAGGGGGTATTTAGGAAAGGAGAATGAGAATGGTTATGGGTAGAATAATTCCTCTACCCATGTTTGAGCCACCGAAAATCATTCTCCCCATAATCAATATTCATTTTTCCACATAATCAATATTCATTCCCTAATAACCACTTTTCATACTTCCCCTAATCATTTTTTATTCCTCCAACTAACCACTTTTCATCACTCTCCCTATACTTACTATTTTGTTTCCATATAAACTGTCACCCTAAACACAGATAATCATTCTCTCCTTACTCTCATCCCCCAACCACCCCTAAAAGATATCCCAATAAGGAGCTTCTATGAGATTATTTGAAAACATTCAATTAACATTAAACAATTTTTTAGGCAGTATCTTTTAGGTAACATTTTCTTGATTGGATCTTTTTGTTTTAGTTTAACTCCTGTTTTGGGGCTTTATTTGTTTTGCATATTCCTTCATATTCTTCAATTTTCTGAATCAGCGCTCAAATTTTCATTATATGAATAACTATGTTCTTTTTACTTTAATGCCTAGGGATAACCGGATAAGAGAAATTAAGTCTTATAGGCAGTTTTTTTTTATTTATATTGCTTGGTATTTTGGTGAGAGAGGCCGGCTTCTTGATATTTCAGATGGAAAGCCACGTTTGTTGGAAGAAAATGTAGAAAATTGATCAAAAAGAGAATCCCATTATAATTTTCTCAACCAATAAATTTATTGATCAAAAGAGAATGTAGAAAGACTTTATTATTGGTTTTTCATTCATACTTCAATTGAAATCTTGAATTGATATTATTGAACTTTTTTCGTAATACCCAGAATTATAAGGAAAGTGGAACTTGTATAAACAAGTCCAAAACATAGCGGAAGACTTGTAAGGGGAAGGGGATAACCAGTTTTTTTTTTTTTAAAAATTGTAATGAAAAACTGTAGAGAACCACAGTAAATCATACTGAGATAAACATTATATGAGGGCCTCTTTTGGTCTACGACTCTACATCATGGAGGAGAGCTTCTTAACTTTGAAAGTATTGGTTCCTTTTTCTTTTTGGTCAGCAAGGTATTAAATATATTCTATCATCTATGGTGGAATTAGTTTCATACTTATTTATTTCAAATTATCTGATACGTTTTCTTTATATGATTAGATTTTTTTTTTTTTTTTTTTTTTGCATATATGACAGGAGATACAGTCAGTTTCAACTAGTCAGTCCTTGGTACTACTGGATGAAGTAAGTATTTTACTCGGTTCTGGAACAGAGAAAAAACAATCATCAATTTAAACAAAATAGAATAAAAGAACAAATAAACAATGATTGACTCTAGTAAAAAAAAAAAAAATCCGTCGTAGGTTGGTGCAGGAACCAATCCTGTGGAGGGAGCGGCACTTGGGATGTCACTACTGGAGTCTTTTGCTAAATCTGGTGCTTTATTGACAATAGCGACTACACATCATGGAGAACTAAAAACCCTAAAATATAGGTACCGTAAGCAAATCTAAGATTAAATTTGAATGCTAATGATGACAGTTTTTTTCTTTTCTTTTCTTGAGTTTAATAATGACTGGTTTTGGTCGCTGACTTTTTTAACTTTATAATATGAACCTTTTTCTTTAATAAATGATCAAAGCCTATTTTTTTCTCGAAAAATATTATATATTAGTCTATAATTTTTATTTAAATGCTAATCATCGAACAAAATAAATAGATTTAAAAATTCTCTTCTGTTTCCTGCGAAAGAGTTTCTTTTTTATTTGTTATGAGGTTTTTCTTTACAGCAAGGAGGTCTTTGAAAATGCGTGTATGGAATTTGATGAGGTGAACTTAAAGCCAACTTACAAGATTCTCTGGGGAGTACCAGGTTTTTTTTATCAAAACATGATTTTCCATTTAATCCCACATTTCACATCTCTTATCACTTTTTTGTTTACTTTTATTCTTCCATTTTCGATAAGAGACATGAATTTTTATTAACTATTCAGTATTCCCTCGGGACACTTCGTATGTAAAATGAGAATGGGATGCCTAAGAATATGATAGAGTTGTTTGGTACATTTTTTTTAACAAGAAACTGTTATGAAACCAATCTAAACTGAGTGAGTTTCCAACAAAAATCAGATTATCATGGAAGTCCTGCAAGATGTTTGTGTGTATATGTATATTTGTTGGATGAAGTCAATCTGTTCAAACTTTGGAAGTTGTGCCAATAAAACCTTAAACTGATAATTAGAAGTTGGTAACTGAGAGAACTGAGGAGTTGAGTCAAAACGAGGAACATATCATACATTGTTTACAAGATGGTCTATGTGGATGATATTCTCAAAATAGTTGAGTTGCCTAATAAACTCATCCATCTCACGCACGTCAAAAATGCTTTGCTAGTTTCGGCTGAGTTGCCTGCTTTGTAAGTACCATTTGCTTGTCGTGCCCTATATTCTATAATGGTTTTTCTCTCGGCACACCTAACACCATAAATGGGATGAAACTATGCTTGTAGGGCGTTCAAATGCTATTAATATAGCTGAAAGGTTAGGGTTGCCTAGTCCTGTTGTAGATGATGCTCGAGAACATTATGGTGCGGCAAGTGCACAGATAGATGAGGTTGAAAGCACGATCACTGCAAATTTCATACTTTATTTTATATATACTCTTTTATACAAGAAAAGTTCACAGTATACTTTGTCAATTATTTTGTTATAATTCTATATATTCTTACGTATAGATCAACTTTTATTCTTCTTTAATTTTCAAAAGCTGAAAGATAGAGGTCGCTTCTCCAGTTAGCATTAGCAGATATTGAATATTAAATACTTTAGCACTTAGTATTGCTTTTCAAGCATATATTATGCTACATTTTAATGCAGGTCATAATCGATATGGAATCTGTTAAGAAGAAGTATGGGGACATCTTACAAGAAACTCGAAATCACATGATGTGAGTCTCCTAGTTAAATATTTTTTATGGAAATAGTCTGTCATTTAACCTAGTTATATTGTAATAAGTATTATATGCCTGATTCACATCATTTTTTAAATTAAATTGTAATATTTTTAATTCGTGTAATTTCAGAAATTGTGATCCAAACTTTCATGTTGCTAGTATTGACAGTATAAAGCAATCTCATAAAAAGAGTAATACTGATCGTAAACCTTTTGCTGTGGAGAAGATCTTAGGAGAAGGGGGTTAAACTTATATTTTTATTTGATTTCCATATCCAGATAGATCAAAGCTTTAAATCGTAAAAAACTAGTATAGAGTAGATACGAGTTTGTTTTTCACCTATATATAACAGTTCTGTTTGTAATAAACACTGATCTTCCCTCAAAAGATAGAGTCTGTTTCATATTTCTTCATTTTCAATAGCGCCTCTTGAACTTTTGCATTCATGATCTTTTAATCCATCCACATTTGCAATCGTAGGGTCTCAAAAAATCTTTATGGAAAGATGTTGCGTGCTAGGAGAAACATTATCGAACATGGCAGAGAACAGAGGCTTAGAAAAGTGCAAGAGGTATCCAAGGCTGCAGCAACAGCTCGCTCTAACATTCACAAAAAAGTACGAGAACTGCATGCGTCTGCTATTGAATCCCCCTCACCCTCTGCCATTGATAGTAGTCAGCGTGCAGGGATCAACTCTAATAAGCTAGCTACAGCAGACAAAAAGAACCTGATGCTATTGCATACCCGCATCTCTTCAACCGGTGACATCAGCCGACCACGATCAGGTATGCCATTGAGAAAAGTTTTTGTTTTTTCAGTTAGATATTGTGGGTTTCGTTCCACCTTAAAATCAATCGTTAGCGAGGTAAGTAATTTACATATTATATAAATGTGTTGAAGATTCCTTGCATTTTCAATATGGGACAAGTACCACAAGTTGAGTATCTTCAACATTCCATCAATATGGTGTCATATTGGGAAGATCATTTTAAATTAGATCCAAATTTGTGGACCAAAATCTCTGCTTTGACTTAGTCCCTTGGGTCGGATCCAAATTTTTGGGATCAAATACTTGTTTAAGTTTTTGCTTCCGTTTGGGTGGGATCAAAATCACCTTATTAGATTCTTTCTTAGACATTTGGATCAAATCGAAGTTCTTGGAGGACCTAACACACATAGAATTCTGATACTCTATTAGATAGTATCACTTCCACCGCATAATCAATTAGCTATTTTTTAATATTATGTTGTCAGTTTTTGTTTGATGAAGAGAATCATTGGTGTAGTTTACTGCTACCTTATCTCTGTGAGTTTTGTCCTTAACATTACAGAGAAGCTTGAATTTCCCACTGTTGGCGATAGTGTGCACATTTCGTCCTTGGGAAAAAAAGCGACTGTTTTAAGTGTAGAGCCATCAAAAGACGAAATAGTTGTTCAAATTGGTAGCATAAAGTTGAAGCTGAAGTTTGCCGACATAATGAGATAATCATCCAGAAGGAAGCCATGCAAATTGAACTTTCTCTGTAATTCAGTCCATTTTCTAACTTCTTCGGTTGCATAAAACAGTCTGTATTGGTTACAAGTTCCTCTTGCTTTGTCTCGTACACAATTCTAATGGACCCAATTCCATTAGAATAAAATGAAATAAATGAATAAAAATTTCATGTACAAACACTTCCTACCCCCATTCATCTTCTCATTACTTTGTATTTCAGTTATTGGGTTTTGTGTCAACCAATTCTTCTATTATTTAATTTAGATAAATGGATACATAAATTTAGATAAACTTCTGGTTATGATAAACAACACAACAAATATCAGTCGAGTTATATCCCAACTTACCGTGGGTCCAAATAAGACATAAGCACATATTTGCAATATTATTGGTTACAAATATGTAGAACGAGAAGATCTTGGAGATGAATATCTCAATGATGTCTTTACTCCTTTATGTTACAAAATGTGTAGAATAAAGTATTAAAATGGAAGAAGACTAAAATCAGATTACAATTTGCAATTGATGGAACCAGACATGTATGAATTACATGAAGAGTTTTGGAGAAAACATGTTCGATATTTTTGAAGAATGGTCTTATATTAATACTCTTACAAATTCCCAAAAGCTTTTACATTAATATTATAACGTTTAAATGTTATCATCTAAGAGGTCTTTGAGTATCCTGTGTATGTTAAAAAATCAAGGATGGGTGTTCTCAAGATTTTTCAATGTAAATTTCTCGGTTCAGAAAAATGAATAAATGAATAAAATGGCCGAACAAATAAATTAATTGGAGTTGTTAGATGTTAGCAAGTGGAAGAGTGGAATTGACACCATCTATGAAATAAATAAATTCTGCGCAACTTTATTATGGAATGAAGTTGAATTTGTTAGAAAAAAGAGCACCTCCTGGGGAAACTAAATTGAAAATTAAACGGTGGTCTGAATCATTTATTAGCAATCCAAAGTGGGTTGAGTCCAGCAGCAGGATGTCTCAAAAGAGACATCAAGGAAATAAAGCAAAAAAACAAGGAGAAAGGAAGATAAAACCATGGGAATAGGACCAAAGATCCACAAAAATAGAGGGAATGAGAAGTAAAAGGCACGCAATCCCAAGGACCAGAAAAGGCTGCCTCTATTCACAGTGGTGGCAACGTATTCAGGAGTCGTTGAAATAACGTTGTTGAAGAAAGGTGTATTGATCAGAATGCTGGCATGGCTGTAGTACCTGATGGACTGCACGTTGAACAAAAAGGCAACCAAAAAGCAGACCAAAATAGCGAAGAATTTGAAGGTCGTATGTTGTTGGAGAAATAGCAGTAATGGGGACTGGGTTTGACTCATGAGAACCGCAATGAGAGAACAGAGCATTATAGCGGTGGATGCCAAAAGGGTGGACGCCATTATGTTATTCCTCAGCGTTTGGACGGCAAGAACTCCATTCTTTGATGCATCCTATATTCCAAGTTTTAATAATAAATAAATAAGAGAAATTAGTTAAATGCTTTGATTTGGTATTTACCTCCATCATAGCTCGAACCCAGAACCGGCGATTCATTGCGTTGATGCCGATGACAGTTTTGTTGGGATGTTTCAGAATCCGACAGAAAAGCCAAATGTGATAAGCGAGCATCACAGCAACACCACACGAAACCAACATCCAGTCAACCATCTTTTTCTCCATACCCTGAACCCCAACCCCACCCTCTTTCAATACACCTTTTTCACTCCTCTAACTCCCACTCCCACTCCCACTCCCACTCCCTCTCCTTTTATATTCAACGTCTCCCGAAAATATCATTTTAATCTGTAGTTTTTGGGTCTTTTATTTTATTTAATTAATTTCTTTTCAAACATGCCTATTTTATCATTCATTTATTTTACTTGTACTAATATTGAACCAATTTCAATTTTTCTTATTTGTTTTGTAATGTTAAAATTGCAATATCTATCATTTATCATATGAGGTATTGTTGTAATTGCCTAAAATTTTGAAATTAAAAAAATAGAAAAGAGTGTTGTTAATTATTTAGAAAGTGGGTAGATGTATAATTATGCTCTATATCTATCTATTCCTAAAATAACATTTTTAATATTAACTTCAAATTTATCCTAGAACTCACTTTTTTTCTTTTCTTTTTTTTTTGAAGTTTACGGACTAAAATTAAACATTTAAAGTCACGTTTTATAACAATTTTTTTTTTTTTGTTTTTGATTTTTGAAATCTAAGCCTAAAACTAACACATGATTTTCATGACTTTGATATATACATCTTACTTGTGTTATTATAAACAAAACAAAATTTTGAAGGCAAAAAAATAGCTTTCAAATACTTGTTTTGATTTATGTGGAATTTGGTTAGGACCCATATACTTACTAATGATTCATACGTAGAAAATTTAGGTAAAGATAAACTTAAATTTCAAAAACCAAAAACTAAATAATTATCAAATAGGACTTAAAAGTTTAATTTCCAAAATAAAACTTGAAAGTTTAGAGATTAAAATTAAACTTTTGAAAGTCTAATACCAAAATGGAACAAAACTCATAATATAAGAATTAAAATTTTATTTAACCTAAATAATATTAAATTTACATTTTCTTTCTTTATTTTTACATTTTATTAAATTTACCAATTTAGTTCTTAAATCTTGAGATTTATGTTTATGATATGTTTGAGGAAGTGGAATGATATTCAAAAAAGAAGAAGAAGAAAAAGGGTAATGAGAATGATTGCGATAAAATGAAAAGTAAAGAGAGATTAAGAAATAAATGAATTACCGAGAGAAGAATTATTTGTAT
>JBBMEG010000022.1:7664884-7679344 GCA_037832605.1 Cyclanthera cordifolia
ATTATCTTAAACTAAATACAAACACATTACATGGAGCAAAAGCAACCGAGAATATTTCTAAGTTTAACCCAAGAATTAGAAGGTCGTGATCCAATTAATGAATTATATATGTTGTATCCAACAAGAAATCAAACCCATAATTTGAGCTAACCCATATCCATTTTCTTGTTTCTTCTTAACCAATTTGATTGGAATGATCACAAATTATAATTTGTAACCAAATCATTCAAGATCATTACATAAGAACAACACTAATCTCATTGGGCATATATAGAATTATTGGGACAATTCCTGCTTGAATGAGAAATAACCTCCATAGTTCAATTGTTGGGCGTGGACTCAAAGAAGCCCCCTCCTCACCTTCAGCCTACCTGGTCCTATAACCTCCATAGACTTCTCAAACAAGCATTTCACATATGGGATTTCAACTTTCTTGACAAACATGTGAAGGCTGCAAAAATTCAAGCTCTCAAACAACCAGCTCAAATTGAAAAAAGTGTTGGATATTTCAAGAAATCAAATACAAGGAATAATTCCTACAAGCGTTGGAGCTTTAATGGCTAGATTTGTCCATGAATTCTCTCATAGGCATTATACCAAACAAGTATTAAGCAAATAAGTCAATTAAGAACTATTACATCGAAAGGCAAAACCTAAAAGAATCAATCACCAAACCCACCAACAAAGAGCCAAAACCCAAATCATAAACTAAACAACAAAACCAAACAATCATAAAAACTAACCTGTGGATGATCTATCGAGAAACAGGACACTGTCGAATTTATAGCAAAAATAAGAAGATAGAGGAGTTGAAACAGGGAGATGTTGGATTTTCGTAGTCGCCCAAGCCCTAAATTGTAGCTGGATCTAAGTCGAACATGTTTGACCATGTGTAAGTAGAAGAGATAAAGAGAAGAAGATAGGAAGCTCGAAAGATTTAGGGTTATGGAGAGAAGTGGGAAATTTGAGATTTTTTTGAAATAATCACAATGATCAATACAGATACATTAATTTCAATAATAGAAAAAGTACACAAACGAGTATATGCACTGATATTTATCATCCAAACCAGTATTAACTAATCCCTCAAAATAACATTTCATTTATAATTATTCCAACCTTAAATATCGATTTTTATTATCGAACTCATGATGCAGTATTAAACTGAATTACCTCCAAATAATAAAATCAACGTGCTACCAATCATTTGAAGAGCGGATAAAAAGTATTTAAAAGTCATATGATTATAGATTTAGAATATATTGACCACTTGGAAATTATTCACATCCAAATTGTAATAGTTAGAAAGTGCTAATGCATAAGTATCATGTGTGGACCCAAATACTATAAATACCTAATAAAGTTTGCTGCTTTTTTTTGCTAATTTAAATAATATATTCCTTTTATTTCTTGAATTAAGTTTGGTGTTTTTTCTTAAAAAAAAAAACGTTTGTGGTTAAATTCTTAATTGACTACCGCTCACAACATTAATTCATGGAGATTTTCTTTCCTTTTTTGGCAAGTCCGAGGCTCAAATCCATACCTTTCATACTTGTTACTAAATCTTATCGTGTTGGGTGTCGATTTTCAGTAAAAATTTACATCAAATTCACTCGATCAATTTGTTTAAAAAAAATTGAATTGATTAATCAATTAAGTCGGTCGATTTGATTAATTAAGTCAGTGAAAATGATGAGTTAGATCAATTAAGTCTGTTGATCCATTTTAATTTAATAAAAAAACATATTCATTTTACAAATTTTTATTGAAGTTTTAATAATTAATTAAAACAAATGAACATACCAAATACTTTTAAAAACACATTTAAAATTAAGTTAATTTTATAATATTTTAATAATAAATATAATTAATTAAATAAAAACATTAATATTATATGAAGAAATTTTTATTTATCGTTCAACCGACTTTCAAAAAGTTTAGTTAAATATTTTTTTAAATTGATATCGACAGACATATACTTGAAAACTCCTGCTAAATTTGAAACCATTTTCGAAGAATGTCTTCACTAATAAAAAAAATGTAGTTTAAAATTTAGCCCTAAACCTATAAAAAATTAGAAATTAATTATTATATTTTGATTGGCCAACTACTTTACCTAATATCAATAATTAATTTATTCAAACTTGTTATTAATTTGCTAGTAGAGGAAATATATAACCAAGTTTCCAAAAAAAAAAATTGAACGAATTAGAATTTGACACGTAAGAAAGACGCATGATTGTTAATGTGGGTCCTCTGTATCTGAAAAGGAGTTCACTCTCCGCCATAAGCATAGACATCACCAAACTTCGTTCCTTCCGCTCTGTTCTCTGCTTTCTCTTCACTGTTCTTACTTTTTCATTCCTACACCCAAAAAAAGCCTAAATCATTGCTGCAACATTTCGATCTCTCAATTCGCTCAGTCCTTGACTTTCAAACCCATATCTCCACTCAAATGGAGAGTTTTGCTCTACAGTCTGTCTCCACCACCACTTCCTTTTCCCCCCATTCTTCCATTTCTCGTATTTCCCTCATCAATCGCTCCAAACCCATCATCCATTCCCATTCCTTTTCATCATTTTCCAGTTTATCTCGCTCGATTTCGCCTTTTCGATCAACCCCACCAACCCTACAATCCCCAATTTTGGTTTCTCGATCGACCCTTTTTAATCTGAAGCTGCGTCGACCAATTTCAATGCGAACCAGTGCTTCTCAATCGCCGGAGAATCAGCCTTCGCCGCCGAACCCACCTCCGAGGCTAGGTGCTAAGCCAATCCCATTTCTGATTTCCATTGCTATTGGCCTTATTGTTCGTTTTGCCATCCCCAAACCAGTGGAGGTTTCGGCTCAAGCGTGGCAGTTGCTGTCGATTTTCTTGTCGACGATTGCTGGCCTTGTGTTGAGTCCTTTGCCGGTTGGTGCTTGGGCGTTTCTTGGTTTAACTGTTGCTGTGGTTTCTAAAACGTTGACGTTTGCTGCTGCTTTTAATGCATTTACTAGTGAGGTGATTTGGTTGATTGTTATTTCATTCTTTTTTGCTCGTGGGTTTGTGAAAACTGGATTGGGGGATCGAATTGCGACGTATTTTGTTAAGTGGATGGGGAAGAGTACGCTTGGTTTGTCTTATGGTTTGACCATTAGTGAAGCTTTGATTGCTCCTGCTATGCCTAGTACTACTGCCAGGGCTGGGGGGGTGTTTTTGCCAATTATTAAGTCCTTGTCGCTTGCTGCTGATAGTAAACCCAATGACCCTTCTTCTAAAAAGATTGGTGCTTATCTTGTTCAGTCTCAGTTTCAGGTTTGTTCCTATGTTTTTGCTTGCTCTGTCATTTGATACCATTTTTTCCATTTTCTTTCTTGTTCTGTATTTATGATTATACCATGTGTAATCTTTGCCGTCTGATTGTTGAACTTTTGTAAAATAGAAAGTGACTGTGCTTTGCTTTGATTATGTTGGTAGTTTTCATATAATTAAATGAGAGGATATGGATAACTATCATGCTTAATCTAGAGGTCAATAAGGATTGTAGTTGTAATTGGTTTTGGTTTACCTAGAATTTTATGTAATACTTGTTTTCTTGATAATCAATAGTGGTAGGTGGTGCTCAAGGGGTGGCACAGTGGTTAAAGTTTGGATTTTGAACATATGCTCTCTCAAGGTCTCAGGTCCGAGACTCGTCTGTGACATTATTTTGTAGACACCTCCCGTGTCTCTATTCTTTCGATGTCTTTCGGTGCTTGGCCTCGTGACAGGCATGGTTACCTCTGATATAGTGGAGCAAAGCTTCGATTTCCCTGTTTCAAAAAAAAAAAGATAGTGGTAGGTCAAAATTGTCCCCTCGTTAGGGTTAAACTATTGTCACGTGAGATTAGCTGTGGGATGCTTAAGTAGATCTAGAAAATCATGAAAAGAAATGAGGAGATAACACAACATCTTAACTTTTTAGTGGAAAAAAAGTAGGGAGGAAACAGGGGAGCAGCTTGATTTAACACCTCAGGATGGTATAGTCTTTATTCTACTCTCTTTTAAATATTAATGCCAATTTGGGTGCCTTTTAGGAGACTCTTCTGTAAATTTGGTATCATTAATTAAAAGTTTAGCTTTTAAATCATAAGGGGATAATAATTGTGGACATGAGACTTTTCTCAGCAAAGCTTATTAATGCATAACTTCAGGAAATGATGTCAAGTGGAGTGTCTCAACCTAAAATTTTCATCGGATCAGCGAGTCCATTTTAGTTGTTGAAGCTTGTACTTTAAGCATTATGTAAAATTATATGGATTCAATGTATCCAATCATTCTTTGACATGTGTGGCTCGAAAGGAATAGCAGACTATTCTATTCAACAACAAAATTAATAACTTCAGTAACTTCTCAGAAACTCCAAATGTGTAAATGATATTTCAGCTTCTGTTGTTCATTTTCTTAATTTCTTTTTGTACTTCTACAGATTATAAATATTGAAAAAGAAATGTTATAGAATGTACCTGTAAGTTAATATTGTCAAATATGTATGCATTAAAATTTATAAAAGTTCGAAGATAACACTCTTTGGTTCTTGTTCATGTACCATTAGTAGCTTCAGATCTGGTTTATTCAGCTGTGTTTGATGTAAAATGGCATATACTGCTAGCAGGTTTCATCTACGACTACGACCATCTTCTTGATGAAATTTTTTACTGTTTTCGGTTTGTATATAACTTGAATTCTGTCCATGAATATTTATTAGTATGAAAACTTTGGCAAACATGGTGAAGTTCATAGTGATGATTAGTAAATGAGTTTATTTTCTTTGAAGAAAATCTTAGCTGTTAGTTACGGTATCTTTCGATATACTCGGTAACTTGTTATTGCCTTCTTATTTGGTGGTGACAGTGTGCTGGTAACTCTAGTGCCCTTTTCTTAACTGCTGCTGCTCAAAACTTGTTATGCCTTAAATTGGCTGAAGAACTTGGTGTACAAATATCAAGCCCCTGGCTTACTTGGGCTAAGTTTGCCAGTGTTCCAGCAATCATTAGTCTCTTAGCAACTCCAGCAATCTTATATAAGCTGTTTCCTCCGGAAACCAAAAACACGCCCGAAGCCCCAGCCTTGGCTGCACGAAAATTGGAGGCCATGGGTCCCGTCACGAAAAACGAATGGGTCATGGTCGGTACCATGCTTATTGCTGTCTCGTTATGGATCGCCGGGTATGTTGCTTTACTTGCAATGCTTTGATATTTTTGCTTAATCTTAAAATGATGTGATCTGATGATGCATATAAAGAAGGACGTGTGTATATAAGAAAACGATTTTTCCTCGGTCTACACTTCTTTGATACCGTTTTCTCATAAAATCCCTGATTTTGTTATACTGGTTAAAGTATCAGCACAATACTTTTTTTTTGATAACAGGGAAATCGATAAAGCATCAGCTCTATATCAGGACTAGAAAGTTTTAGTATCAAAATGTTAGTTTCATTGATAGTTGCAGCTACTGCTCATGGATTCTAATTGTTATTTGGTTGAAACTTCATTTTGGTCCATAGACTTTGAGTTTTGTTTCACTTTGGTCTCTAAACTACAGAAGTCCAATTGCTTTTGAAAGTCGATGGACTAAAATTTAACTTTTGAAAGTCTAGGAATTAAAATGGTATTTTAACTTAGTTATTTCGGGTCATACGTTATTCTTACAAATTATTTGTTAGATTGATTTAGTGCTTGAATTTGAACTGATTTTTTTGTTTACTTTCAGAGAGGCCCTTAAAATACCTAGTGTTGTAGCTGCAATGATTGGTTTATCTATACTCCTTACTCTGGGTGTCCTAGACTGGGATGACTGCTTATCCGAAAAGTCAGCATGGGATACGCTAGCTTGGTTCGCGGTCCTTGTGGGCATGGCAGGCCAGTTGACAACTCTCGGTCTTGTCGGTTGGATGTCGAATTCTGTAGCCCATTTGTTGAAGTCTCTCTCCCTCAGCTGGCCAGCAGCTTTTGCTATTCTTCAGGCATCTTACTTCCTGGTTCATTACCTCTTCGCTAGCCAAACTGGTCACGTCGGAGCTTTGTACTCGGCATTCCTTGCGATGCACTTGGCTGCGAAGGTTCCCGGCGTGTTGGCTGCACTGGCCTTGGCATACAACACAAATCTCTTTGGTGCTTTGACTCATTACAGCAGTGGCCAAGCTGCTGTATACTATGGAGGTATGCTATGCCCATCTATTTTCAGCATAAGAACATGAAACATCTTTGAATTTAGACAATACTCCCTTTTTATTCTGATGTTAACTAAGATATGCCTTGAACTATGATATCCTACGAAATCTAAACGAAATTTTAATTTGTTTTAGGTTAGAATACCATTTTAGTCCTAGATTTTGAGATTTGTTCTATTTTGGTCCCTAAACTTTCAAAAGTTCAATTTTAGTCTATAGACTTTCAAGTTTGTTCCATTTTGGTCCCTAGACTTTCAAGCTAGATTCATTTTGGTCCTTGAACTATCAAATGTTCAATTTTAGTACTTAGACTTTCAAAATAAATTAAATGTGGTCTTTAGTTGAAATTTTTTTTGTTAAATTTTATTTAAAAATTAACCATAGTTCTTTATAAATTTAAGAAATATGTTCACATAATTTCTTTATTTATATTATAGTTATTAGCATTATTGAACCAATTTTAAATAATATCAACTTCAAATTTATTATAAGGACCAATTTTGGACTAAAATGAATTTTTTTGAAAGTTCAGGCACTAAAACGGAACAAAATTGGACATTTGAAAGTCTATAGACAAAAATAAAACAAACTTTAAAGTCCAAGGGTTGAACTTTTGAATGTCCATGGACCAAAATGGAACAAACCTTACCGTCTAGGGACCAAAATGGCATTTTAACCTTTATTTTAATATTTGTACTTGGGCTTTTATGTAAGTGGGTCTCTTGATCAACATTTTTGTATTCGCTCTTCTCTGATAAAATCATTTTTCTCTCTGTCATGTAGCTAAGACATCGTTAGTAAACCATGTAAATTTGTGTGTTTTTTTTATTATTGTTTTCGATTTCTTAACAAACTGATTTGTTTGCCTTTCTGTTTGTTGCAACAGCGGGGTATGTCGAGCTACCGGACGTATTCAAAATTGGTTTCGTGATGGCGCTCGTAAACGGTACTATCTGGACTATAGTTGGAAGCATTTGGTGGAAGATTCTGGGTCTATACTGAACATGAAATCTTAAATTTAGTTAGTGTCGTTTTATTTATTGTACATGCCCTGGCTTTGGGCACCACTGAGTCTAATTTTTATGCAGCCAATTAGTTTTCTTCTTCTTCCTCTTCCTACTGATATTGGTTAGGATTTAGATTAAATTTTTCCTTGCCTGATCATTTCTATTAGTGCAAGGGAGATTGTTGATGATCGAGATCATAATTTGCTGAAAATCAATAAAAAAAAAACAGAAATAGTCGAAATATGTGTAATATGGTTCGAACACTAAGGATATTTTTTAAAAGGGAAAAATATCTAAGCTCTTGAATTTTTCATATTGAGTTCTTGAACTCTTTGTTTCTGTTATGTTTTTGTTTCTTTTGGCCTTAACTTAGCAATATTAATGTACATATGCAGACATGAGATCATGAACTGATCTAGTTATGAAAGTTAGGAAAATATGAATTATATCTTAGTAACTTTTTTTTTTTTTTTGAACAAACAAATTTATAAATTAAAATAAATAGAACTCAACCTTCCATAGGCGAGACCACTGATGAGAATAACTCCCGAATACTGTAAATGACCCCAACCACAGATTGGAGGGTGGCCACCCAACGAACGAGTAATAAAAGAACTTGAAATCAGCAATAAACCAAGTCGTGACCAAGACTTTAATTAACTTGAAATGTAAATATTCCAATAAAAGCCAAAAAGACATCGTCCACACCGTAAAGGTTGACTTACGATGAACTTTAGGAGGTAATCCTTGGAGCATAGGAACTACTGGATGGTCAAAAACACGAGCCTTGTGCATGCTAAGTGCTCGTCTCCCAGATCTGTCATATTTCTTTTCATGTTGCACCGGCACTAGACATCGAAATGAGTTAATCTTCTTCGTAGACATTTTTAGCCATTTTTGCATCTTTGCTAAAGTAGCTCTAATCCCATGGAGTTTTATCTTTTTCCTTAGCGTCGACCCTCTTTTATTCAACCTTGAGCCATGAAGTTTCTCCGCTCGGGTGACCCTCATTTTCTTTTGTACTTACATTTAACCCCTTATTTGCTGTCCTCTTTTGCTCTCCACCTTTCTTAACAGCTGACAGCAACACTATCCACCAAGCTTCACCTTGAAATATGAGGCCAAGGAATTGTAACTTCCTCATCGGCCAGATCCTTGTAGTACCAGTGCAACCATCACGTTCAGCAACGATCCTTATCGCCGAACCTCTCAAATCTGACTTCAGCACCGAGGTGAGGCTCCCGGACGAATCTTCCAAAATCATTCAATTTTCTCTTTCTCCTCCACTCCCTCTCTTTTTCTCTCATCAACCCTAAAATTCAATAACCCGTTAGGGGTGTTTGTTAGAGATTTTATGGAATGGTTATTTTGAATGTTTAGTAAGTGCTCGTTTGTTTGAAGGTTTTAGTAAAGTGTTTAGAATAAGTTGTTATTAATTTCTGTTTGTTTGAAGGTTTTAATAGGGTGTTTATGGATGAGTTATTAGAGAGGTTTTGGATGTGATATGATGTGACATTTATGAATATTTTCATTTTTTTTTTTTTTGTAAATGTATTTGCATAAATAAGAGAAAAAAAAAGTTTAAAAAAAAAAAAAAAAAAAAATTGCACTGGTGCCACGTGGCGCTGAAATGGGGCAGTCTGCCTCCCTTACTCTAGTCTGTAAAAAAAAAACCTAAAACTAGCATTTAACTTAAAACCAACTCCCCATTTTAAAACCCTTTAACAAACACCCTTTAAAATTTTATGAAAAAAAACCTATAAGCTATTTTGAATGTTATTACTATGACAATGATTACCCTTCACTATCAACACAACATCATCTCAATTAAAAAAATAAAATAAAAATCAAAACCATCATCAACATCATAGGTTGATGCCCAAATTAACTAAAAAAATAAAGAAGAGGAAAAAATCAAAATGTATAAGTATGTTTTTTAGTATTTGAAAGATACATAAATAAATAATTTGCACTTTTACCATTTCTTTAATAGTAATCGGTAGCATAAAATAATATTTTAATCTCTAAACTTCTATCTTTGTTCCATTTTGATATCTGAATTTTTAAAAATTCAATTTTTAATACTTAAACGTTGAATTTTGATCTCTAAACTTTCAAAAATCTAATTTTTTTAAAAAAAAACATAAAACTAATGTCTAATAAATATAAAGTCATTACTCACTAAAATTGATTCAATTAATGTTCATAACTTTAATTAGAGGAAATTTAATCAACTTAGTGGTATGAGTGTCGTACATTTTACATAAGATTTAGTTGTATTAAAAAAAATTCAAAATTCGGACCTATAATTACTATTTTAAAATTCATAAATCAAAATCAAACCAAGTGAACAAAATAATACTTTTAACCTAATTTGTAAAAAAGAAAATAGGGGGAAAGGGAAAAGTTAGTACAACTCCATTTTTGAGAGAAAGATAAACACAGAGAAGAGAAGACGAAAGGAGAATCCATGGAGCACGATGACGTCGACATGATGGGCTCGGAGGCCAACGAAGCTGTGGTTCGGTTTTTTCTCTTTCACTTTCATTCTTACATTCTTCAATCCTTTCACCTTTGATTTCTAAAAAAATACAAAAAACCCTAATTCCTCTATTTTCTTTCTTGTTCTTCTTGCCCCTGAATCGCCGTATTTCAGGAGTTAGATCACATGAAGAAACGGCTTAAAGAGATGGAAGATGAATCTGCTGC
Organism: Cyclanthera cordifolia; assembly: GCA_037832605.1. Lineage (NCBI taxonomy): Eukaryota > Viridiplantae > Streptophyta > Magnoliopsida > Cucurbitales > Cucurbitaceae > Cyclanthera > Cyclanthera cordifolia. The sequence continues at coordinate 7,674,795 of JBBMEG010000022.1, forward strand.
CTTACGCGAAATGCAGGCCAAGGTCGAGAAAGAAATGAGCTCTGTACAAGGTTGGTTTTAAGGGAATTTTTCCTTATGCTTTTTTAGTTAATTTTGAGTTATTAAAATCATTCCTCGGCTGGTTTTCGTATATCCTTGATACTGAACTATATCCATTTGGATTTTCGATTATCTTACTTCAACCGAATATGTTTTTATAGGTTGTGCGGCTGTGTTTTTGAGTTCTTAGTTTATCTCTTTCATTGTTAACTGGTTGTTTTTAATCAAAACTCAGGAGAAGTTAGCTACTGATTGCCTTTTGTTTATTTTTTTAATTTAAATAAAATTTTTGCAAGTGAGATCAAAATATTAGTTAGTTGTGTTAATTATGGAGACTTGCGGCCTAGTGGTTCAAGTGGGTTTTGGGGATGTAAGTGTTATGATTTTAATTTACGACTTAATTTCCTACGAATTTCTTTAACCGTCAAATGTTGTATAGCCGGTGAAAATAGTTATAAGTTAGTCCGGATACTTATGAATACCGCAATAAAGAAAAAAAATAAGTTTAGTCAATTGTGGAGATTTTATTGTGCTGATTTACTTGGACATGTTTTTAACCGAAATACATATGCATACTTGAGAAGTTATATTGTGTCTGTTTTTGTCAAATATTTGACCACTTTTTTGTTTTACCAGATCCAGGAAGTGCTTCTGAAAGTCTAGTAAATAAGGAGGAAGTGGATTCACGGTCGGTGTTTGTTGGCAATGTACGTTCTCTTTATCCCTGCCCAACATTGTTTTCTTTTTTCATATTAATGCACTCGCTTTCTTTGGTCACTCATACTACACATTTAACTGAATTTCGATGTATAGTGTGAAAGTATTCTTCATATTCATGTTAAATTCTTGAACAATATAAGCTTTGTTTCTGGTAGAGATTTGGTTCACCTAAAGAAAAAGGCTATATATTTCTTTTTAATATATAAAAAAAGTAACGGATTCTTATGTCTTTACAGTATATGATATTGGAGGTACTATTTTAGAGATGTTAGGAGGAATATTAGTATTACCATCTGTCTTCTTTCTTTTAAGAGCTTTGAAATCCATAACTTCTGATGTCCCATGGAATATTTTATCTAAAGATCATTGATATATATTGAATTCAATTCAAATCAGATGGCTACTTTTAAAATTTTATAGATGACCCATTTTCTGCAATGTGCTTGAAATTGGTGTTTCTAGCCTTATTTAACTCCTGTGTTTGACTGCAATTACAGGTTAGGCTTACTTCATCAGGTTTTCTGATTACCTATTGCTGAAGTTGGAAATTCTCTGATATTTTATAAGTATAACTAGTATAAAAAGTGACTTATCTCAAAAACAGAGTTTATAAAAAAAATGTTAAGAATTGAAGAAGGATTAGGTGTAAAATTTTTGAGAGGGTAGAAGCTTGATTGAATCTCTTGAAAAGAGTATGAGAAAATGTTGAGATGAGTTAAAAAGGAAAAAAATAAACCTAAATGTCTAGTTCGTTCCCTGTTAGGTTAGTGGGTGGGCTGGGATTGTGTCGATCTAACATGTCTCAAAGTTCAAGGCTATGTGGAAAAGTAGTTGGTAAAAAAAGAAGCAAGCAAGCTTACTAGCACAAAGGTATGATTAACTCTGGATAAAGTCAACAGAAGTTTTACCGGTTATCTTCATTGAACTGGAATGATGGAGAATGCGTGACAAGCTTTTAAGGGGAAGTAATGTGCATTCACAACTAAGGAAGACTAGCTATGGCGCTGAGGTATGCTATTATCTTGTCACTTGTGTTGAAACCCGCGTTGGTGGTGACCACTGTTCGAGGATTAAGTTATTTACAATCTATGGTGAGGGACCTACAAATATCTCTGATTTCATGTCTCCTTCCATAATCCATCAAGGAAAGGAAAAACATAATTAGAAAGCTTTTATGTTTCTATTTCTACTTTTGGGAAATAGTCATTTTTTACCCTTGAACTTAGCCCTCTCGGACAGTTTTAACTTTTAAGTTTTAGTTTCATCCAGTTAAACTCTATGCTCGAATAGGTTATAAAATTTATACCCTCGGGTGATATGAAGTTAGAAAAATGGTAAGTAAATAACCGATGTATTATTCTGCTTACAAGAGCCTTGTTCAACCGGCATGAAGTATAGACTTATGACTGAAAGATCACATTTGAACTCAGAAAAAGAAACCGATAAAATTTTCAGAATCTAATCAACTAAACAACCCTAATATGGAGTGGTCGCCTGTCTTCTCATGAATGGGTGTCAATCTGAAATTAGAAGGGCCAAGGCCGAAGGGAACCTTTTCTTTTAAATGATCAGGACCCAACCTCCTTTTATTTTTATTTTCAGGTTCCTTAAGTGCGACTGTGTGTATGATGTACTCCGAATATCATGCATTTCAGTGAATATTTATATGTTTATGTGAAGATGATAGCTGAGAGATTGTGTAGAATTATTGGCAACAACAGACTTGCTGCTTATGAAGATAAATAAATTCACAACTTAATTTCGTACAGAAATTTTTTCATCAAACAGTAATTGTGAAAATGTATGCCGCATTTTATTGATTAAACTATATTGGTGAGATTAATATTGATATTACCACATACAAGACCTATTTTTTGTTGCTTTATTCCTGGTGTGACAAATATTTTGAGCTTCACATGTAACAGGTGGACTACTCATGTACCCCAGAAGAAGTACAGCAACATTTCCAGTCATGTGGAACTGTGAATAGAATCACCATTCGCAGTGACAAGTTCGGGCAACCGAAGGGTTATGCATATGTTGAATTCCTTGAGACAGAAGCAGTTCAAGAGGCTCTTCTTTTGAATGAATCAGAACTTCATGGTCGACAGCTGAAGGTTAACATATCCCCCTACAAATGACTTGATTTATGTTGGTTTTAGATTGTTCTTCTGATTTTCTGTGCACATTTTAGGATAAAAGTTGAATTTATAAGTATGTTGTAGGTAACTGTCAAGAGAACTAACATACCTGGGATGAAGCAGCATCGTCCACGTCGTTCCAATCCATTCATGGGTGCTCGATCCAGGGGCCCATATGTTGCTGCTCCTTATTTCTTCCCACCATATGGATACGGGTATGATTATCGAATACAAATTTTTCCGTGCAAACCGCTTGAACCTTTCTCCTTCCTTGGTATCATTTAGCATAGTTCTATATGTTGCAGGAAAGTCCCAAGGTTCAGAATGCCAACGCGTTACGGCCCTTACTATTGAATGTTAATTTTGTTTGGGTGCATTGTTGAATTAGCGATATTATACGCTTAAATGTCGCATGCCCTTTTCTTTATTTATGATGGAATTTGATGTTTGGATATGATTTTAAGAGATCTTTTCTGTTTAAAAGAAATGGAGTGTGAGCAAGCACGATGGAGATTCAATCACTATGAACAAAGTGAAGAGTGGAAAATTCTGAAAGCTCTCTACTGGGCGGCAGCCATCACTTTGTAAAGAAAAACGCTTCTCTGGATTTGTTGCAGGTAAGTTTTCAAGATTTAAGCATTCACTTTGAAATTGTGCATTGAGTTTGATGCTAATTATGGAATTCAAATACGTACTTGATGAACGGTTTCTGTATTTAGTGCTTGCTGTTTTTATTTTATTCTGTGACTTGGATTTACTTTGCTTTGTTTTCTCCACGTCTGCTCTATCAGTTGTGAAGTCCCTCGTTTGAAGAACATTGGTAAAGGGATTGAATTAGTTTTTTTTTAAATATCTCTCTCTGAATTAGGCTACTTATAACTTCTTCGATTTAGAATATTTCCGGATTTGAATATTAGAACTGTTCACCATAATTATTTATAGTTCAATGATATTTTTGGTGACAAGTTAGGCTTAGTGGTCTAGAAGATCTTGAAAAACCAAAATTAATTTTATGGATTCAATTCATAGAGGTCACTCCCAAAGTATTTGGATGTGATGTTATAGAGATTATTTTGAGTGATTAGAAATTTGAGTTTTAGTAGTAACTCGTTAGGATGATGGTTTTGTAGAGGAGTTGTAGTTAATAGCTCGTTTGGATGATGGTTTTTATAGAAAGATAGTAAACCAAAACTCATTTGGATGTAGTTAAAAATGAGTGATTATTTTGAGTGCTTATAAATGAATGATTTAAAATGAGTTATTAGAAATAAACGGTTAGAAATGGGAGATTGGAAATGAATGATTATTTTGATTAGAACGAGTGATCATGTTGAGTAATTACAATAACTTGTCTGGATGTGCATGTTTGAAGATGAGTTATTAAATGCTCATTTTTAATAGTTTGTTAATAATGAGAAACAAACACTCCTATAGAGATAATTGGAGGTGTTTGTTTCAAGGTTTTACGGAGCAGTTATTAATGAATTCTTATAATTACTCTTCAAATAATTTCATCTAAACGAGTTAATTTTACCATTTTTTCTTTAAAACCACTCAAAATAACAATTCATTTTTTATTAATTAAAATAATATCTCCTACAATTATTCATTCAAACAATGATTTTATTATACTTGCGGTAACTACTTGCT
>JBBMEG010000022.1:7685967-7696318 GCA_037832605.1 Cyclanthera cordifolia
AAAAAAAATAAAAAAAATAATATATATATATAGAAAAGCATAGAATGGTGTGAATTTTTGTGGGCATTAATGAATAAATTTAGGTGGTTTGTACCTTAGGAACATGTCGTCTTCTCTATTAAATTGTGAGCGTAAAATGATGTCGAAACGACAAGAACCTTGCTGTCGTCCCACTTGCATTAGGCTAATTATAAAGCTGTTCATGAATCATACAAAAACTTTGCCGCCAAAATCCAAAAATGTTCTTCAATTTCAAGAGTTCATTACTTCTCAACCACTCCCAACTTTCTAGAATAGTTGACTTAGATAGCCTTCTAAATTGGTTTTAATTTAAAGTTGTTACCCTCTAAATTCAAGAAGAAGTATATGAATGAACCCTAATCACACATTTAAAAAAGAGATAAAGCTAAAATTAAGTGATCAAACAACGGTATAGTGATACAGTAACATTTCTATATACTCATAACCAAGAAGTCGTAGGTTTGATTCTCCTCCTTCAATTAATAATTATAGAACAGTTTGATGAACTAAACCAAATAATTAATGTCTAAAATGATAATAACATGAGACATTAAAGGAATGTAGACGAGACCTTGAAGATAATGACTTCAAAACTCAAATATTTCACCATCGCACCACCCTTAACAGACTAAGCCCATAATAATTAATATGCATCTCTACTAACAAACTGCATATTTGATTTCAAAATAGTTCCGTTGCCGGGAATCGAACCCGGGTCTCCTGGGTGAAAGCCAGATATCCTAACCGCTGGACGACAACGGAATTTTGATTTTTGTTTGATTTTTTATTTAGAAATATAAGCACTTAATATTAGCTATTTTAAATCAAATATTGAAATTCCAGTTTAAATTATATATTATAACTACTGAAATTTTAATATTTTTACCCCTTAATTTCTCTGTGCTCGGTCAAATGTTTCAACTTGTTCCACTTATTCAATATCCACAAATTTAATTAAAAAATAATAATAATGTAAATTTTTAATGAACTCTACAAAATTTAATGAATATAACATTTTTCTCACATTTAAATTTCATTAACACTACTTGAGCAACAAATAGCTATGCCACAACTTATTAAAATTTAACGATAAGCAATGAAATAACTTTAATGAAAGGATCAACGATCAGTGGTGCGTTAATTTCGTTGTTTCGTAATAATCCAATTCAAGATCAAAATTAATATTTGGGTCTCTATTATTTGAGAAAAGTTGTGCTAGGATGTGTAACTTTTTTCCCCATTAAAAAAAAATAATAATAATAACTTTATAAGCCGGAAATCCTACCTCTTAATCATCACTACACTTCTATTTTTAAAATTTTTATTTTGCACCACATTTAGGGCATAGTCTTTTAATTAGAATAAATGCATTAACCAATGGAGTTGATAGCCTTTACAATATTTACAAACCAGTAGAATACAACATCACTTGAAACTTCCCGAACAGCTTTTCAAACAAAGATTGTTGTTTTCAAGTTACATTTAATAATCCTGGTGGATATATCTTATGATTTGAGATCTGCATACGAGATGCGTTGTACCACCGAGCATACGAAGCGTGGAGGTTCGGCCAGTCGGAGGAGGAAGAGTGAGTGAAATGGTGGAGCCACATAGCCAAAACCTGCTCTTGTTCATCTTGTTGCAGTGCCCCTATCATCTCTTCCAACACCGACTCCAGCTCTCGTCGTTCCCCGATGCTCAGGACGGGTGCATCGGTGCCGTTGCTACCTCTGCATAACAATGGAAGCCATGAAATCAGCATCTTCAACTTGATATGTTTCTCACTTGCTTCTTCTTCTTCTTCTTCATCTGCATTCTTTCCCATTTCTCTGTATTGCTTGAACAAGAATGCTGCACATCCAGTCATAACAACATACGAGATTATGCTTGTGTTTAAAAGAATTATATTTTTAATCGAACTACCCAATGCACATTTTGACTACGAGAATATTGGCTAAACCTAATATATCTTATTATCAAGTTAACTAATTCCTAAGTAAATCACGTTAAGGGTTGATGACAAATTGATTTCAATGTTTGGAGTTAATCCAATTCAACACCACGTCACAAGTTTAATCCTGAAAATGGGTATTTGACTCTCATTTATTCTAAGAGCAGTGATACCCTCGTGTATAGGTTTGTGGTCTCTCTCCCAATTTATACTTAAAAAAAAAAAACATAGTAAATTAAACAATGTGTGATTCACAAGATCCATATCCACTAAGTCAAACTTGACCAGTACAAACTCAACTTCATAACTTTGAGTTACACAAATCTAACAGGCAACCAAATATCACCCAACAATTAACTGTCCAAGATACACACAACACTAAAAAGATCTAGGCAGTGATACTAATCCAAGGCAAAGAGGTTTTTTTTTTTTCCCTCAAATACAATGTTATATTTTTAAAGAATAATAATAATAATAATCTTAAATTTTTTTTTCTTTTGAATTAATAATAAAATAGAGTTAGCTTAAAATTCAAATTCATTATAAATTTAGAATAAATTAGGTCTTTAACCTTTGAGTTCATATCTTCCTTAAATACAGCTGTTTTGTCAAAGCGACATACTCAACTGACACTACTAATACATTAGCATTTACTCATTCCTATTTTATTTATTTTAAAATAACAACCATATGGCTATGTAATAAAAAAATATTAAATTGGACTTAACCTGAGTTACATTGTTTGATAGTAATTCAGTTTAACCACATCACGAATTCGATTTTGAAAATCGGTATTTGAATCTCGTTCGTGTCCCATTTTATTGACTTTTAAAATGACATTAGTTTTGGAGTGAGTTTTTTTTATTTGGCTATTTTTTATAGTAAATTTTTGGATTTTAACAAAAAAAAATAAATAAAACTAATGCAACTAAATTCTAAGTGTCAAGAAAAAACTACTCTCTTCCTCGTGAATTATAGTTAATTTTACAATTATTTTTATGAATACATTTTTAATAATATTATTTTTATTTATTACAAGAGTTAATTTTATGTTTTTTTTTTATATAAATACTGTTAATTTGTTGGTGTGTATAATATTTTGAATGCATTTTTCATTAAAAAAATGCGATTAAATTTACAAGCCACAAAAAAATAAAAGACGTACCTGCGACTCTAACCAATGAGCCTTGAAGCCGCGGCTCAGCCGAGAGCGAGAGTGTTCCCAAATGAGCCGCCGAAGCCCACCGCCGACGCGCCTCCGACCCACACCCACAGCTCGCCATTTTCTCAGCCAACCACAGCACCTCCGCCGCCAGCTTCTCCGCCGAGCTGCCGGTCCGGTTCGCCCTCTCCTTCACAGTCACCCCAACCCGGCTCCAAACCGCCTTCACGACCCTCCCGAACCGGAACTCCTCCGGTCCATCCCCGGACCCCCCGCCGTCCTGACAAAACCCTCGATCGATCATCATGGCCTCCATCTGCGCAATAGTTCGATCAAAAGCCGCCGAGAGAACCACGCGATTAACCTCACGAAGCTCCTCGATTCCTTCCCTATGATTCTCGTCAATCAACTTCTCCGCCAAGGATCGAACCACTTCGTATTTACGGGAACTGACCGGAATTTGGCAAATAATCGACAGCAATTGCGTTAGGGCTCGAGAAATCCCTAAATCCCCGCTTTCGTTTGTTCCGTAACTCCCGTTTTTTGAGGATCTTAGTTTCACCAAGTGTGTTGAAGGGGAAAATGAGGGAAGAAAACGGAGGAAGAAGGAGTGGATGATTTCGAGGAATTTGTATTTGTTTGAGAAATTGAATAGGAATTTTCCGGCGAAGTAGAAGAGAGAAGCGATCAGGTTTCGAAGAATAAGTGGAGCCATGCTGGTCGGAGATGCTTCGGGGAAACCCAAGGCGGCCGGTCTCTGTAAGATATTCCGGCGAAGGGTGCTCTGTTTTATAAACGAAGCGATAAAAGGAAAGAAGAAGGTTGCGTTACGAGAATCGCTTCGTTTGTTTTTAACCCTTTTTTGTTTTTTGTTTTTTTGTTTTTCTTTCATATTTTCTATATATATATTTTTTAATTTATATTATTTCTTTTTAGTTATGTTGTATAAATCAATATAACATTTATTATAAACCTACGTCTCCTTTCCTCCTTTTATGGGAAAATAAACGACAAAATATTTAAATTTTGTAAATGTTCTATTTATTTGTTTGGTAAAAATATATTATTAATTCCTAAGCTCTGGTGTGTCAATTTGGTCCATATTTATTTAAATTTATTTTACAGTAATATAAAAATAATTATCGTTATATATTGAAATTTAATCTTGGTTAACATTAAACTAATGATTTATTTATCAGATTAATCATTTTTAAATGTCAAAATAAATGTGTTTGTTTTTTTAACATCTTGACCAAATTGAAATTATACATGGGGGAGACTTAAAAAATAGTTTACCCTTATATTTTTAATATCACTTTTGTATGTTTGTTTTTTAAATTATTAAATTTTATATAAGCGAGATTTGAATATAGCATTACAAATGAGAGCAATAGATAAGAAGTCATGAGTTCAAAAATCCCATTGCTAATTGAATTTGCAAATAAGAGCAATAAATATTTATAATCTTTATAATGTTTAAAATTTGATTTTTATTAAAAAAAAAAATGGAACTCCAATAATATTTTATATAAATCATTAATCGAGAGATTAAGAATTTAAACTCCTCCGTCTACAATCATAGAGCATGTTTGGCTACGCTAGGAAGGGAAGAAAATGAAAGAGAAGGAAATGTTAAAAAGTATGTGTCTGAAGTGAAGGAAAGGATAGGAAGTGTTGACGAAGTATGTGTTTGGGATGTAAGGTTAGGAAGAAATAAAAGTTGATGAGATGTGATATTAGTTTGAGATGAGAAGAGATGAAAGTTGATGAACATTGTTTTGTTGTAAAAAAATTGTAGATAATGAATAAAATATTTAAAATTGAATATTTTTATTTATTTTCTTATTTTACAAAATAGCATTTTCAAAATGTTAAAAAAGAAATCAAAATTTTTTATATAATTTATCTATTATTTATAAGAAATTTAAAATTACTTTGAATTATATATAAAAGAGGCAAATGATGAAAATCTATTTTTTGGTAGATAAGTCTATTTGAACCTATAATAAACATATTTATGTTCTTGAAAAATTGTAAAATGCATAAAAATTAAACCCTAAAGATTCTTAATTACAAATAACATATTTGTAAAAAATAAAAACAAAAAAAAAAAAACTTTTTTCAGGTTACCATGTTTTTTATAACAAATTTTAAGATATAATTAAAAATTAAAAAAAAAAAAAAAAAGAGAAGAAAAAAAAGAGAGAGAGAAATTTAGGGGAAAACGAGACAGAGGGAGAAAGGGAAAAAATCAAGACATGCCCCTACGAGAGTAGTTTATTAGTTTCTTTCTTTTGTCACTTTAACAATTTATAATACCTTGCCGATTAAACAGGGACCCATCAGCAATTAATCATAACAAAAGGGTCGTCAAAGTACAAAAACCATAGAAATGATTTATTTTCAAGAATATGGATAAACCAGCCAAATTTAAAAAAAAAAAGAAAAAAAGAAAGAGGCTTTTCAATCATTACAATAGTTGCATACATCCCATGCAGCTGTTCTATGAAGACCCAAAGCCCAAACCGTAGAGTTTCAAACTGTTCCACAAGTTCACAAGAAGTTACTGAAAAATGAAGGTATACATGGGGATCTACAGATCAAAGAAAGAACTCCAGTAAAAAGATCAAACTGCACCAATTTAAACCAAGAACATCATATTATACTACACAGAGATGCCTTTTTTTCATCGCAACGCAGAACTGAGGGATTAAACATACTTCGGAGCAAATATCGAAATTTATGCGGGTTTTTCTTTAGACTCTTTGAGCTGGGTGTGGCTTAAAGATTGTAGAGTTGAGTTCCAAGGATTTTAAAGCACCCCATAATACATAAGTTATGGTAACGAACTTTAGCTCAACATGAGTTTTCACCCTTTGAAACGAACTACGATGATCGAGATGTCGTCTTTGCTTTCCCTTTTCAGTGCTTCTGCTGCTAATTGCTTTGCTGCCCTCTGTGGATCTTTGATCTTCCTAGCTATATCCACAGCTTCTTGATTTGACATGACCTGAATTTTTCATTAAAAAAATTGAGAACTAAACATTCAAAATCGATATTGTTGCAGTTGACGGGAAACAATCACCTTCCATAGACCATCACTTGCCAATATAAGAAGCTCAGTGTCGGAGTCGATATCGACATTCTTTACGTCAGGATCAGATCGTAAGTGCGTTTTGAGGTTTTTGTCGCCAAATGCTCGAGAAACTGCAAGTTGCCCGTTCACTCTAGCAACATCTCCTGATAGGACATGCAAGCAGAAATAATCAAAATACTTTTCAAAGATATAGAGAATAGAAGTGGCTTGGCTCTTAACCACCATGAGTGATTCACAGTATTTTTATCCTCTCTTTAAAATAAGATACAGAATCTGGGTTTTCCCATTGCTTTGGTGTGGGACTGTGAATGTAGAATGTTTAGTCCCTGTTTGATAAACATTTTAGTTTTAGTTTTTGATTTCTAAAATTTAAGCCTAAAGCAACTGCCTCATCTATTGAGTTTTCTTATTTTGATATCCATCTCTTAGACAAGTGGTCAACATGAATTAAACACATTACCTCACTCTTGGATTCCCGAGACACTCTTTGACTCTTAAGTCAATTCACGATGATTAAACCTTTGACTTAAAAGATTGAACCTATAAGTAACCTAAAGTGCCAATTAATAATTTGATTTATACAGACTTGTATATTTTCAAAAAAATTATTAGCATTTATGCAATAATGGAATTATCAAAGACCCGCAGTGGCATTTGGGTTGCATCTAAGAAAGTGGTAAAAAGATAAGTTGTATATATTTGATCAGGAATGGATACTTGCATTCATGAGAATGCATCATTACCAGACCTGGCATGTTAGAGACAAAGCCGCCTCTGTCCTCGATACTTCCTCGCTCAGTGTTTGGTTCGTGATCAACAGACATTTGTACTTCCTGCCCGCTTTTAGAAAGAACGGCCCGTGAATCTCCAACATTAGCCACCCATAACTTTTGACCATTAATTAAAATTGCAGTGACAGCAGTGGATCCACCTCTTCCCAGGTCCGGACTGTGTGAGAGTATCGCTTGGTCTGTCTTCTCATACGCCTTATACATAGAGCTTCGGGGATTCGACCAGAATTCCTCCTGAAGAAATTGCAAGATATTGCGAAGAGATGTCAGAAAAACACCTTTCTATCTAGCAATCATGAGGACAAAAAAAGAAGGTCCAAACTTTTGAACACATTGTTATTCCCAAATGTGTTTCGATAAAATATTGCAATCGCAATGAAACAATAATTGCACCGAGTGGGAACTTACATCCTTCAGTATATTGGAAAATAGATGCTTCTGTAGATAGGCCGGTACGCTGTCTCCAAGATGTCCATCATATATAGCAAAAAGGCCGAGTTCCCGGCCATGCACTGTAATAAATTGAGCAACATGATAATCTTCCATGGGATGATTTGCTTTGCCTTTTACTAGGCTAAAGCCATACTTGGCAGGGCATTGATTGCCCCTGCCCTTTCCTGAGCTACATGACGAACGTCCTCCTACAAACTAATGGCAAAAGGAAATCCCATTTCCAAATAAATCTCTCATAGTTAATAATTAGCAATATCAAAATGAATGTGCCTAACGAAATTGGCCAGTGAAAATTTCCAATCTTATTCCACATTCAAAAGAGTTCATTTCAAGGAAGCACTCAATATTATACGCCTAAAAAGAGGATGAAACAAATGAAAGAGTCCATGTCAAAAACTATTGAACGAACTATGAAAACGTGTACGATAGAAATACGAGCACAGCTCCATCAAAAACAACAAAAAATCCTTCAGGTTTTCTTCATTACAAGGCTTTCAAACTGTAGAAATGATCATAGAAGCAAATCCCTCCCCATAAATATGAACGCCAAGAAACTAGCAATTCTTCCAAATATTTTTTTATAACCAGGAATCAGAAATTCACTCCACTCACCCCGCGTCCATCCAAGGCCTGAACCCCGGAGAGGACAAGTGATTTTGCAATTAAGTTTACACTGAGAAAACTTCGTAATCCATCCAAAGATTATTGACAAACAAATAGAAAGTATGCCTACTTCTAACTTCAAGGAAACTAGAAGTTGACAATTCTTCAAAACATTATTGGGAGAAGACAACCACTTTCTTTTGATCAAATCAGAATCAAAATATGCATAAAAGCAAAAACTCAACAACTCCACAGCCACAAAGTTATTAACCATGTCAAAACAAAGTTAAACGATGAGCTATTAAACAGTTTTAACCAATAAATCCAGAACAAGTACGATTTACACCTCAACCTATATACTCAAAGATAGATCATACACAATTCATCAGAAGCTCAGAAACAACCATCTCACAGAGCTCTACAAAAAGCCAACACATATTAAGAAACTTAACACCAAAACAGCAAAAGAGTAAAGAAATTACTACCTGAGAATAAACAGAATTGAAGCAGCATAAATTATCCATACAATTTATTCTTCCCACTTCACCTTCTTTCCCCCTTCAAAATCATCCACCTCAATAGCAGAAGAGAAATCCCTAATTTTCTCGAAAATCACAGAACCCCGCAACCTGATAATTCATAAAAAAAAAACAGTTCCGATCAACCAAACGCTAAATACCCACAATAAAAAAACATCCCATAAAGGCAAAAAGTCAAGGGAATCACAAAAACTATACAAAAACACGAAAAGGGCAGCGCGGAATTCGCCTTACCGATCAACAAATCGTCGAAAAATCGAAGAAAACAAGAAAATAAAAGAAACCCAGAAGTCGAATTGTTGATAAATCCGTCGTGGAAAGAGACGACTTCGAAAGAATCAGTGTAAAGCAGAGAAAAAGAGCATAAAAGAAGGGTGTAATGAAGAAGGAATCGATGAAGTTTTGTGTAACCGTTCGAGTTGAGTTAATTGAGTCAAGTCCACGCGGTGGGAAAAGAGAGAAATCGCGAAAAGGGAGATGAAATGGAGGTTGATTAGCAAGAGAGGGAAGACTTTGATTTTTTTTTTTTTTTTTTTCTTAGTGCTTTGTTTCCTTTTTCCACCCAATTTGATAGTTGTTCACTGGCACTGTGGTCTCTTTTGCTTTTGCTTTTCTTTCTTTTCCTTATTCTTCATCATTGTTTTCCTTTTGGTTTATTACAGTTTCTTTGCTTGGTAAAAAATTGCTCTCATCAATGTTTGACCTTTTTCAAGGAATTGATTTCATTCCCTTTTTTTCTTCCTTTGAATATATGGTAAGACTCAATTAAACTTAAAAATTTGATTTTTATACTTTTTTATATTTGTGTATATATGTACACACACATATATATATGGTTAAGGTGGGTTTGTGCTCTTGAATTGAATAAGAATGATTCTCATAATTTTTGTCACAAAAAAAATATTCTTTTGCATTTTTTAAATTTAGATTTTTATTTTTCTCATAATTATTTTTTATGGTTATGGTAACATCTTTGTATTCTTTTCGTAGTTGTTTTGACTCACGTTATATTCATAATTTTTTTTTTTTAATCATTTTTTCAACCTGAGCGCAAATAATCATTCATTTCATCTCAAACACTTTTTTTTTTGACATTGATTAAACTAATAAAAGTTATACAGAAAGAAAACCACACACGCAAGGGATGGTCGCCTGAGGCATATTTTGAGTAAGAAACCTACAAACTTCATCAGGAACATCTTCCATAATTTGCAAATGGGTTTCTTCCACAACAGCCAACTGAGAAATAGAGTGACTAAATTATTTGCTCATCTGTCGCACCAAGAGAATGATATAAAGAAACCTTCCCGCCATCTTCAAACAATCATCCACCATCATGCATATCTAGTTCCTGTAAATCACACATGACATAAGCATATGGGCAATATGTTGATTATCAGTCTCAACCTCAACTCTTCCAAAACCCATATCCAACGCTATCTCTAGACATTCTCGAATCGCCAAGACTTCAATCAACTCCATCTCAAACACCCCAGATTACGTCTTGCAAAAAGAAAATATTGCCTCCCCTAAGTCGTTTCTCACCACTCTCCCACTACCGCACCTCCCTTCTTAACTAAATATAGTTTCATCAGTATTAAGTTTTACATTATCTTGCTTTGGAGGCCTCCAAACAACATTTGAACTAAGACTTAGTTGGCTAACATGCCTCCCCACATCATATTAAACCTGGCAGATTTAAAATCCTGGATATAAGAGAAGCAATATTCCCAA
>JBBMEG010000022.1:7696418-7707812 GCA_037832605.1 Cyclanthera cordifolia
TGGCTAACATGCCTCCCCACATCATATTAAACCTGGCAGATTTAAAATCCTGGATATAAGAGAAGCAATATTCCCAACTATCTCATCTTTCCGAAGCCAAAGACAAATTTCTATTATTCCAAAGTTTCCATCACATCATAAAGAATAAGTTCAACTGCCTTGTATCAAGCTTATCAAAAAACCACAATAAAAAAAAAAAATCAGAGGCTTCATAAATATAATCAGGAAAGCACATCCTCCAAAAAGAAGATAAACGTCAATCATGTTTAACCACCTTACACTTCGAAATTGCATGAATGGAAGAATAGAGCTTTTTAGAATAGCAAGGACAGACCAGGTCGCAATCAACCTTTATTTTCATAAGATTGAAATTTTAAGAAAAATATGTCATATAAAAAACTTTCCACTAATCACGAAGCCTACTATCATATAAACTTGTGGAAGAGCCACTACCATGGAAAGCAAGCCAATGAGCTGATTTTACACTAAAATGTCCATCCATAATGCCACAACATTAAATCCTCCCTCATTCAATGAGGCCGCAGTAATTTTAAAATTTCCACACCATCATTATCACAAAAAAAAATCTAAATCATATCCACTACCATCCGACATAAGTAAACTATTAACGCATATTTCAAGGTCAATACCTGCCCTCGTGATAAGTTTTAGCAATTCGATGTAAGGATTTTAATATTTTTACCATTCTCAACTCTCCAGAGAACTTTTTTCAAACACAAATAATTACTCTTTTTATAATTGTTTTCTTTCTTATGCCTCCTTGATTCGCATTTCCTGCATAATCATCTTCATTTTGTTTCCCTCGAGCATCTCCAAAGCTTCCACTCAATTAAACTAGTAAAAAAATAAGTTCATTTGATCCTTAGATGTGCGGTATAGGACTCCCAATAACAACACTAATATAGCTACTAATCAAATGTACACAAAAACTACTTTTGTTTTCATAAAAATAATAAAGAATGCTTAGAGTGATTTTTTTTTTTTTTTTTTTTTTGTAGATTACAACGATATTTGAACTCCTGACTTTATGAACTTTAGATATACTCTAATGTTACTAAATTATCGCTCTTTTGATTGGAGAGAATAAGTTAATTATAATATTATTTATAATTAATCTAAAATTTAATATCTCTATTCTCAAGAAAAAAATTAATATCTCTATGTCCATGGGTAACTAAACATAACAAATTAAATGATTATTTCACCAAAATAATTCAATTTTGATTTGTGAGATTACATTATTTTATTTATTTATTTTTTTTTTTTTGCTCTCAAATTACATGATATTGTATAGTATTTAAGTATCATCAATTACCTAATATAATATTAACTATCATAGTACTATACTAATTTCAAATTGCATTATAATGATGAAGCGGCTATTTTAATTTTAATTTTAATATTAATATAAAATAAGTTTAAGCATAAACTAAAAAACACACCAAGATTACTTAGCATTATTGACAAGGAAAACTATGACTATGAAACATAGATATGGAATATAATTCAAAAGTACACACAAAGTATTTGTCTTGGAAGACGGGGGGAGGAACATTGGTATATAAGTGACCATGATCTTTTCCTCTTTTCATCGATGTGGAACACTTTGTTTGCATCTCAAGAATCCTCCCGTCGAATAAAGTTTCACCTAGCCTCCCTTCAAATAGTCAATTTTGATAAATCGAATTTTTCGACTATTATAACTGATTCACTTCTCCCCTCCTAAGAGTATACCGCTAGTCAATTTGTCTATCTCACGTCCCGATCCAAACTCCTCTCCTTTCGTTCCTAAAATTTAACGTATTTTTTGGAGGGTTTTTTTTTTGTTTATCGATATAGATTGGAGGAGGGAACTACAAACATAGAGAGTGTTTTTATCTAATTTTTGTTTCTAGGTTTTCTAGAAAATTTAAATTTTACCCTTACTTAAAAAATGTTTGTTATTTTTTCGTTTAAAAAAAATACCATTTTCTCTAAAAAATTTATAAATACATTCACGTGTATTATTTACTTGATCTAAAATGATTAATATTATTAAACAAAATTTCAAGAGCACATCATCTTGCCATTTCTTCACTGCTCATTCCAGTTAGGTCATCGTGTTTGTCCTTTCTTTCTTTGCATTTGTCGAGAATTTATTTAAAGGAATATTGTTATGTTTGTTAATTCTCTTAATTTGATATCAACAAGTAATTATCAACTTCAAATTATTTTTAAACTTTTAATCTTTGAAAGTTAAAAAGTCAAAATAAAATAAATTAAAATTAAACTTTAAAATGGTTGGAACAAAAATAAAACAAAGCTAAAAATGTACGAAGGTATTAATTATAGTTAAACTCTATTCTGTTTTAATTTTATATATATATATATATATATATAAGGTAAAATTGGAATTTCACAAACAAAATAAGTTGTTTGGGGTTGTCACGTGGATTATGTGAAGGAGGTGGGCTCCACAAACTTGCAAAAGTCAGCGATTGTGGGTTCCATTGGGAAACTCGATTGTTCATAGTCGATCTTTAGTTCATTTATGTTTCTTCATTTCTAGTTAATTCATTAACATAGGTATCAACAAAATATAATTTAATAATATATTTGAAATTTTACTCACACATTTGTGACAAAAAAAATGTAGTCACACACGAGTAAGATAAAACTCAACTATTATTTTATAAGATTAGTGACGAGTTGATTTCATCTTTTTATTGTAATTCAATTCAATACTATCATGGCAGGTCCAATCCAGCCTTCGACCGACTGTGTCATTAAAAGAAAAAAAGTACATAAGAGGCTTCAGAATACAAACACTCGTTACCTTCTATCATATCATATCATATCATATTACCTTGAGGTGTGACTTGAGAGGGAAATCATTTTTTGACGATTTTACCCTTGAGCTACACTTAAAATTATAAACATGTCATGACAATCTATTTAAAAAAAAAAAAAAAAAAAATATATATATATATATATATATATTGAAATGGAGTGTGGTAGATTTAAATAAAAATAATATGTTTTTTTCTTAAATGATATAGGCCTATGTTTTTCTATGATTTTTACAATCATAAAATCAAGTCGGAATTCAAAAGGTTTTGGAGTTTTTAATACATTTTCATATAGATTTAATTTCATGTTATTAATTATAATTCAAGATTGAATATGAATTAAATTAAATGTGGTAGAATTTAAAGAGTTTTTTTTTTTTTTTTTTTTTTAATTTGAGGTTACAAGAATTTAAAGAGTTTCTGTAAGTTAAATTTCTACCTATAAAACAGGTTGTTTTTCATCATTTTTCTCTAATTCCATATCTACCTATTTTCTTCATTTTTCTCTTGAATTTGTATGTTTTCAAAGACTTTTCAATCTTCAAATTTATTTCAACGGGTTCGTGCTACATTCCATTACTTTGTTTTAATTGACTATAATATATAAGATTTAATTGTGTTTTTTTTACTCTTTATTATTCATCCTAACATATTTCTCTTAAATTTTTTATATTTTTTAGTATGCAATTTATATTGGAGAACAATGTTGTTTAGCAATCTTCAAATCAAAAATGTTACCAGGTATTTTTTTTTCTTTTTTTCTTTTTTTTTTTAATTATGTCTAATCTAACTACTTCAATTGTGGTAGTGTAATAAAAATCATTTTTTAACTATTTTTTCAAACATATTTTTTTTATTATTAATTATGCTTTCATGTTTATATTGATTTAATTATTATTATGCCAATACATTTTAAATGTTAAAATATTTTGTAGCAAGGATTTTAACAATATGTACCGTTTTTTATATATTATCTCTCTAACACTTTTCTCTTTTGTTTAAGTTTATCTTTGTTATTTACATAATATACATATTACTTTTATTATTGAGTTACTTTAATTTTTTTTTTTTTTTTTATTTCAATGTCGTTTGTTGTAGAAATCTTTTGTTGTAATTTTACTTGAAGATGTGCATAAATGAAATGTTAAAAATTTTATGTAACAATAATCTTCTACAACTATAAATAAATTTCTTTATATAATTGTATTAGTAATATGCTCAATTGACTAATCACTATACGATCATAAATTCAAATTTTCCATCACCTATGGTTGAATTGCAGAAAATTCTTTTCAAATATATATATATATTTATAATGTTGCTTATCCCTATTTAGAATCAATAAAAATATAATTAAAAAAAAAAAAAATCACGGGCAAACACAAATTATAGTATATTCAAATGCTAATTGAGCTTAAAAAAAAAAAAAAAAAAAAAAAATTATGAGATAAAGATTTCCCATATCTTAAATTATATAATGAATTAAAATATGTGAGGGTAAGCTAGGGTAAATATACATTTTACTCACAAATCATTTGTTTCTTAATCTCAAAATAAAAATAAAAATCATTTGTTTCTTATTTCTTGCTCCGCAAGAATCTACTCTACATTATACAGCATAATCGACCGCGGGACCAATTCCTTGAGCTCCAAGCAAGTTACCGTTTTACAGCATGATCAACCGTCGCACCGAAACCGCGAAGCAGGGGATCACAGATCTTGTCGGTTACTTCATCTAAGCCTCACTACTTATAATGGGCTGATCGTTTGTTCGTGGCCAATTGGAGAATTAACGTGAAGGATTTTGGTCCATTAGTTGTTTATCACCGATGAATCGGATTGTGACGAGGAGTTCTCTGAAGGGTCTGGTTAATAACAGCCGGAGGTTTGGTTCGATTACCGGCGCCGGCGATGGCAGTAGGAAGTTTACTTTTACGGCGGTAACTTCGCCGGGGACACGGTATCAGCCGGTGGCGGATGGGGGGTTTCAGTGGCGGAGGTTGATGAGCTCGTCGACGGCAGCGGCGGAGGAACAGGGGAAGGTGAAATTTGAACAGGGGATTGAGGTGGATGTGAAGAATCAGGAGAAGGGAAAGGAGAAAGAGAATGCTCTGGTTTCTAGCTATTGGGGGATTTACAGGCCGAAGATTACAAGGGAAGACGGGTCGGAATGGCCATGGAATTGCTTTATGGTATGAATTTGATCTTCGTTCTTTTTGCCCTTTCAATTTCTCTGTTTTGTTGGCTTTAAGATTTGGTGGTTGTATTCTTCCCCATGAACTGTTCGATGAAATGCTTTGCTTGCTTTTGACCTTAATTTGTGCGTCTTTTTCTGATTTCCTTTGGAAGATGTTATTGAAATGCTTTAGAATCAGTGTTTTGATTGGATTCTTTAGGTTAGGCATGATAATGGAGTTTCTGCAACTGTTGTGTTTTTAATGAGCTGTGTTTGCTGTGAATGCAGCCATGGGAGACGTATAGAGCAGATTTATCCATAGATCTTGGAAAGCACCATAAACCGAAAGGTTTCCTAGATAAAGTTGCTTATCGTGTGGTGAAGCTTCTTAGAATCCCAACAGATATCTTCTTCCAGGTGGGTTAATCTGATATATGTATGTTCTTCCTTCAGAGTTCTCATCTTGTGTTTTAGCTTACAAAATTCTGAGCGTTTCAATCAATTTTGAGAATGTTGAACAGAAATCTGAAAACAGTACAAAAATCTTGAACGTTAATGAATTCAAAAATCTATGAATACAGGGTCAAAACGCATTCCTTCCCCCTAAACAAATAGCCAAAAGCTCCTAACCTT
Organism: Cyclanthera cordifolia; assembly: GCA_037832605.1. NCBI lineage: Eukaryota > Viridiplantae > Streptophyta > Magnoliopsida > Cucurbitales > Cucurbitaceae > Cyclanthera > Cyclanthera cordifolia. The sequence goes on from JBBMEG010000022.1 coordinate 7,702,077, forward strand.
TACGGACAAGTACCTTTACTCGAGACTTCTATCCTCCGCGCTTGAGTGATCTTCTCAAAGTAAAATCTTCGAAACAAGTTCCCTTTTAAGGATGAGGACGGTACTTCGGCTAGTCGAGCATCTTCTTTAACTCTTTCCTACGCGAATCTGCGCTAGCATTAACAAAAGGATTCTTAAATCTGAATAGAGGAAAAGTTGCCTCCTATGACTAACGAGGCAAGTATTCCTCACCTGAATATATCAAAAATGTGTTTGGGGGCAATAGTTAAATTATTATATAACTGTTATTATAATAGTGGAGATTATAATTATCCGTGTTTAGGATGCATAGTATTATAACTCTCTCGTGGATTATCAATTGAGAGATTATTATAATATAAAGTTTTATTATATTATGAATAGAAGGTTTTTATAGTTGGTATGAAAGGATACGAGCTAACTCTTTGATTATTATAATCGGTGGCTGAAACGCAAGATATGTTATTATAGCTCAACCTAACACATCTTTAAACAGAGATGATCTAGTATGACTATTTCAATAATAGCGCCTCAACCCATGAATCTATTTTTCATAATTTTGAAACTTAAATCGGTATCCATGTTGTGCAGAGGCGCTACGGTTGTCGAGCAGTGATGCTTGAGACCGTGGCAGCAGTTCCCGGGATGGTGGGAGGGATGCTGCTGCATCTGAAGTCTCTGAGAAAGTTTCAGCCAAGTGGGGGGTGGATCAAGGCCTTGCTTGAAGAAGCAGAGAATGAAAGGATGCATCTAATGACCATGATCGAGCTTGTGCAGCCCAAGTGGTACGAGCGGCTGCTCGTGATCACAGTGCAGGGAGTTTTTTTCAATGCCTTCTTTGTGCTCTACTTGATGTCTCCCAAATTAGCTCATAGAATTGTTGGTTATTTGGAAGAGGAAGCCATCCATTCTTACACTGAGTACTTGAAGGATATAAACGAGGGGAAGATCGAGAATGTGCCTGCTCCCGCCATCGCCATCGACTACTGGAGGCTGCCTAAGGATGCAAGGCTGAAGGATGTCATCACTGTGATTCGAGCCGATGAGGCGCACCACCGTGATGTCAACCATTTTGCTTCTGTAAGTAACTTTGTTCTTTTTCTCTAGTGTTCATTGGCTTGATGTTAGATATTGAAATAGAGAGTGATTTTTTTTTTTAAATGCTGATAGATTCTACCATTTGATACTTCCATTAAGAATGCAATGACAAGGTTAAAATATCATTATGGTCACGAGCTTTAACATTTGTTCTACAAAACTTTTAAAATTCAATTTTAGTCCGTGAATTTTGTGATTTATCCGTTACTATTTTTTCTTAACCTCTTTTTTTTTCCCCTTGTGCAGGACATCCATTTCCAAGGAAAAGAACTGAGAGAATCAGCAGCTCCATTAGGATATCATTGAACCCTATACATTTTTTTTATTATTATTACTCTGTTAGTTTTAAAGTGATATATAAGTGGAAATGTCTTTATTTTGTCGGACGTTATTGTCAAATGTGACCTAATTTGTATATAGGTTCATATAAGTTTCCTAGGCATATGGTTTTTATATAAAATATTGTTAACATGTTGATATTGACGGAGAAGGTTTGGATTGAGATTTTAAAAATATTTAGAATTAGTATTTAGAACGAAGAGTTATTTTGAATATTTAAAAGTAATGATTACAGTTAAAAATTTGTTTAGACGTAATTTTTTAGAGTATTTAAAATTAGTATTCATAATGAAGATTTATTTTAGGTATTCATAAGTAATGATTGCAATCAAACTTATCATTTAATTCTACATAAGTGAATCAATCTCTACTTGAATTTGTCTATTTAAGTTTTCAAACTTAATCCAACAATAATTTAGTGTTTTTTCGTCCTTGAAATATTTTAAAACAACAATAATCAATCTCTACATGGGTGAGTTTGGAGTAATTTTTAAACAAAACTTGAAATATTTCCATCCAAATTTAACAATAAAGATATTTCTGAAACGTTTTGTAAAAGTCCTCGACGTTCACGAGAATTTTTGAAACATTTCAAAGTTCAAGACTAATTTTGATAAAACTTCATAATTCCAGGATATTTTGTAAAATATAACTTTTTAGTTTTGACTCGAATAACAAATAGTCATATTGGGTCAAGATACTTTTAAGACAAATGTTAAATTGTAACTAACTTCTCAGCTAACTTAATTTGTCCTACCTAGTGGCGACCTTGCAAAGATATTAATAGTATTTCAATAACTAACACTCGAACTTTCCCTCGACAAGCCTCATTATTTTTTCATGAGTGAAAGTTGGTCTTCGACAACTCTGTCAAAAGTCATCTAGACTTAAAGAATACTTGTCTTCACATTTTAACTTGACCTCGGTTACATCGTCCACTCACATAAATTTGTGTTATGCACAACTTCTTACTTGATCAACGCATGTTACATGAACCAACTATGCATATACTTGCAACCATCAAGATTATTCCTTCGATGGTAATACTATTATGACACTTTTCATCTCATCAAGCCCTTAACAAAGGCTTTGTCATTAGTTCAAAAATAATAACTTATGACGCAATAAGTGGAAGTTATATTTATCTTTACCTAAAATGTTCATAACTTATAACGCAATAAGTCGAAGTTATATTTATCTTTACCTTAAGAAACAAATTTCAATAACATGTTTGTTGAATTAAAAAAAAAAAGAAAGAGTGTATATATATATATATATATATATATATATTTTTTTTTTTTTTTTTTTTCTTGAGATTCCATAGACGCGCGCACTGTGAGTGTGTTCTCCATTTGCAACGTTCTTGGTTTCGTTTTTCGTTTCACCTGAAAAAACAACCATTTTTTTTTTAATTTTAGTTTCATTTCATTCACTGCATTCCAACTTAAGAAATTCGACTCCAAAATTTCTCCAATTTTCTTCAACACTACAAATCCCCAATCCCTTATCCCTTCTTCGACCTACTTTTTTCACTCATCTTCTGATCTTTGAAGATTCAACAATTTCCCGTGCTCATGGCGGAGGGTGAATTGGAGAGGGCCGAGACCAATTGCGGCCTTGCTTCCATGGATTCCATCGAATCGCGATGGGTATTTCAGGATGAGGACCAATCGGAGATCGACGACGACGATGAGGAGGAGAATGCAGCGGGACATCGTATGGATTTGGAATCTGAAGAAGAGGATAATGTTGAGCAGAAATTGATTCGTACTGGCCCGCGGATTGATTCCTTCGATGTCGAAGCCCTTGAGGTTCCTGGTGCGCATAGACATGAATACGAGGTACTATGGATTTTCTGTTTGAGCTGCAATTTTTTTTCTCGCCTAAATCTTGAACTAAAACCCAAGTTGTAGTTTAGTTTACGTCATGATCTGTGTTACCTAGTCACTAGAATGAAGTGTAACAAAAGTTGAGGCGATGCTAGTTTCTATAGTTATGCAGCCATTGTTGGTTTTGTCCTCAGTTTGTAAAATTATCAAGAGTTGTCACTCTTGATAATTTAGTCCATGAGTTTTCAATATTTTTTGAATCAGATATTTAGGTTGGATTGATAGTTTTATGACGTAAATTCGTGGGTATGAAAGTATAAGTATCTGAAGTACAAAATTTCACTTGCACTTTTTTGGGCTCTGGTGGTGGTGACTTGGGCATTCGTTTTAACACTACTTTCTTCCATTATGCGATTGATTGGAGAGCTTTCTTTTAGTTTTTCTTTTTGACCTCTATGCTTTTATCAGTCGTCCTCCAGCCTTTTGTATAAAATCGTGGTTCTCTTGGAAATAGATTGGTAGTAGTGCTATTATCTAGCCATTTTTTTCCTCATTAGAAATGTATGGAAAATAGTCAATGGTCTGGTGGATTGTCCTATCAGAAAATAAACGAGTTGCGAATCAGTTGACCCAGATAGATAATAAAAAAAATGTAATTCAAAATAAGGTCTTTCTTGAACTCTTGGGATGTCATCTTTCTTCTCTAGATATTGTATCTCTTTTTCTAGAAATATTAGAGCTGCCATTTTATTTACTTGTAACTTTTACTTTAAAGGAACACGGTAAAAAGGGGTTAAGGTTTCTGATATGTTCCACGCGATCCATTAGGCGAGAAGTAGAATCTTTTTTGATTTAAGTAACTTATTTGCAGGACTTCAGCATGGGAAAGAAAATCGCTCTTGCTTTTCAGACACTTGGAGTTGTATTTGGCGATGTTGGGACAAGCCCTCTGTATACCTTCAGTGTCATGTTCAACAAATTGCCTATTAATGGAAATGAAGATGTTATTGGGGCATTATCTCTAGTTATCTACACCTTAATCTTGATTTCACTTGTCAAGTATGTTCTAGTCGTTCTCCTGGCAAATGATGACGGTGAAGGTATGCTTTCTGAACTTACGTTAGGTATTTAAAATTACTTCTCTTGCATGCTCATATTTATGTGTATTGATGCAAATTTTTGTGAGCTCTTATCTGGAAGGAGCGCACAAAACTTGCTGGTAGATAATGCCCCTCCCATTTTGTTTGTTTACTTCAAGGATACTACGTATAGCTGACACTCACGTGTCTTTTTCTAGAACCTTCGTTTTGTTTTAGGTTGATCATTTGCATGGCCTTTTCATCTTTTTTAATACAAGTGATTCTCTTAGCCAAAAAATGGCCTTGACTTTTCTGGTATGACATGTTAAGTTAGGATACAAATATCATGCACTCTCTCCCCCTCTTTGTCATTTCCAAACCAGTACTTTGTACAGGCGAAATCTCAATGAGGTTTGGTTAGCTTTATACACTTTAAGTCCAAGGAGTTTTGTAATTGTTCTACTGTTTTGCTCATGCCTAGCTGGGTGTCGTTTTTATCTCTCCCATCTCCTAGTCAGTTTTGGACATTTATCACCCTTTCAGTTTCAAGTTTTTTTGGTTTAGTGCTTATCCCAATGCCTTCTATACAAATTGTTGAATTGTGTAAACCACCAATCAACCTAAAAGCTTAAGCCGATAGGTTGGGGTTAATTTATTTATATCAACTAACTCTCCCCCTCACTTGTGGACTTAGAAAGTTTTAGAAATGTCCTACAAGTAAAATTAATTTTTAAATGGGGATGAAACGACTTAGCAAGTATTCGAATTCTAGATCTCCTTGCTCTGATACCATGTTGAATCATGTAAACCACCAATCAACCTAAAAGTCTAAGTTGATAGGTTGAGGTAAATTTAATTATATCAACTAACACAAATTAACACGCACACAAAGGTTGGTCTAGTAATCGGGGGTGTGTGCGATAGGATTTTACTGAGGTAATAATGGATAACTCTAAATTTATAAGCCAAATTTTGATAGTTCCATGAGAAGGTAGTGAATATTTGCTAATTTACGTTTGTTACACACAATGTTTTGAAAGGAGCACCCAGGCGCGCGCCTAGGTGCAACATATGTGCGTCGCCTTGGAAAGGCGCAACGTGCGTAATAAGGCATGAGATCCCCGTACTAGGTCATTCGTAGCGCGAGATAAGTTTGTTAAAATATCAAAATGTCTTGAATCACTTATCCGTGTTTATATATCATTTTTTTATTCAAACTTCATTTTTTTCTATGAAAATGAAGGTTTATAGTTGAGTTTATATATGATTTATATATTTTCCTCAATTAAACTTCAGTTCTTCCCATGAAATGAAGGTTAATATTTGAATCTTATGTTTGTTTTGTATAGTATTCTTGGTTAAAACTTTATTTT
>JBBMEG010000022.1:7709792-7731796 GCA_037832605.1 Cyclanthera cordifolia
TTATTATTATTATTATTATTATTATTATTATTATTATTATTATTATTATTATTATTTTAGGTTTAAATATTGGGTGGGAGGACTTGAACCATAATTTTTTTTAGCACAAAAGAAGAAATTGGTGAGACTTGACTAATTAATCAAGTAGATGTTAAGGCATCACTACTGACAGCTGAGTTATGTGTGATTGTGCTTGTCCCGTGTTGCACATGGTCGCATGCACGTTCAACCTCGTTTCAACATGCTTTTATGTTATTTATCATTATTACACGTTAGGATAGTTTCCTTCATTTTATAATTCTATATTATGATAGTTTCATTCATTTTATTATAAGTATTTAACTCCTCGCCATTTTCATATACAAGAGTTTCACATTAATTATGTGTCAAAATGTACTATATGGGTATGACTTCTGGAAGCTTTCTTCCTATCAAGTTGTATGTTAAATGAAATATAGTTGAAGTGGTCCTTATTGTATTTTCATATAGCATTTCAAAAACAAAACGTATTTCCAAACATTCTTTCTCGCTTTTTCGAAAAAAAAATCACGAGGCCTGTTATAGAGGTCGCAAAAAATGTGTCACCCACTCTTTTTTTCATTCGACTGACTTTCTCGCCGGGTTAGAGCAAATGTCGCACAGTCGTCATTCCACTACTTCTGAAGTGCAACTATGACACTATGCTCGAATGCATTTATATCATTATCTAGTTGAATTATTAATAACTAGTGTTTAAAAAAATAATTTGAAGATTTTTAAAAATAGGAATTAAATTATAATATTGGAACAAAATTTAGTTTAAAAAATACAAACATTCTACAATATTTTGATGGAAGTTTACTTAGATGAGAAAGTTTAGATTTGCCAAATTATATTTTAAATTTATTATTCGTATTTGAAAGTGATATTAGAAATTAGAAATTTAGTTAGAAAGATCAAAATGAATTTTTTTTTGTTGTTGTATGATCTTTGGTTTTCTTATTCACAAAAATTTACTCGAAAAACATTTTAAATTTATAAGAGTAATTAATTAAATTTCATGGTTTTCATGTAGTTCAATAATTATGAAATTAAAAAAAATTGGATTATAAGTTAAAAATTATGTTATAATATTTAAAATTAATGAAAGTCAATCCGAAAAAATAAAGAAATTATTTGGTTAATCTAAAAAATTAGGGAATTTTTCACGAAAAAAAAAACGATCAGTAGTTAAACTATTACCCTTCAATCAATAGTTCAACCGATAGCGTTTAATCAGTAATTCAATTGATAGATTCAATCAATTCATTGATTGATTCAATCAGCTCACTAATAATCTTTTTGTTGAAAAGAGGTAAAATTGAAATATTTGAAAAATAAATAAAATGTGATATGTATGATTTTTTTTTTTTTTTAAATGCTATCATTAAAATATATGAATGAAAAATTGTTGATTACTTTTATAAATTTGGTGTATAAAGTAAAAAACATTGAAACAATAGTAGTTGAAAATTCAACTATTTATTTGAATTTTGTGTTATACATAAAAATTAATCTGGTATAGATTGAAAAATGAACTACTCGATTACTCGATTTAAGATTTGTGTTAATTGAGTAATAATTTGATCTGAATGGTAAATGATTTAATATAAAATTTGATGTAAAGTTTAATAAGTAGTTAATTAACTGTTGTTGTTCATCACCAAATACAGATAACGAGTTCTTAAAAAATAATTTTTTTTACCATCATTCTTCTAACAAAAAAAAAAAAACATAACCCTATGTTGAGGTAAGTATATAATCATAAAAATTTGGGTAAACGATAAATTTAGTCCTACTAAAAAAAAAAAAATTTAGTTCATATGATTTAAAAATCTAGACTTCAATCTCAATGGTTTGGAGAAGTATACAATTTACTCGTTTTAAATTCTAATTTTATTTAAAGCATAAAAACTAAATTTATAATTTACTCAACAAATTTTGATGAAACATTTTATTATTATTATTTTTTAATCCAATAATAGAGTGGAATTGTGATGGAAACGTCAGCATATTATAAATATTAAACATGAATCTAATTATTAATTTGGACAATTAAAATTAAAAGTTTATGTCCTAAAGTCCGTGAAGCCAATGTCACAGGCTACTTTCGACAAAATTATAATATACACATAAAACATATATTTATAATTAAGAGCATGCACATTCAATTTATTTTAAAGTCTATATATTATAATGAAAATGAAAGATTATTTTCAATCATCAGACACAGATTTATAGTCATCTAATAAAATTATATATTTTTTGGTAAATTATAAGTTTAGTCCTTATAAATGATAGAAAGTTAGAATTTCGTTTATCTAAATTAAAAATTTTGAATTTAGGTTTGCTAACAAGAATAATAGCCCAACGACATCAATGTATTCTAACGATCTCTTTAATTTTGTCATGGATTCAAGTATTCTCTCTCAGTTCGTGGTTGAACTAAAAAGAATCTTTTAATTCAGTTCATATCTAATTTGATGATAGTTAGAATTTAGTCTATATGATTTTAAAACAAGAACTTAGTTGCTATAGTTTTCTAAAATCTAAAAAATTCACTGTAGGGAATTCAGCATTTGAAAGTTAGTTATCCATGTGTCAATGATGAAATTGTAAGTTAAGTGAACAATTTAACCAAAAACAAAAAAAATTAGTATGTTAAAAATCTATCTTTTTATCTTTGTATCTGGGTGGGTCTGTCGTGGATAGAGAGCAGGTGTAGGAAAGCATCTCCATAATGAGGTGTTTGTTTCGCTGTTGTTTGAGCTGTATGACTCCTGTTTTGGTGGTTAATGAATTATTTCTTTTCAAAAAAAAAAAAAAGGAAGTGTATGAGAAAATGAAAGAGGAAGATGAAGGGGGAGACGGGAGATTTAGAAGTATGAAATATTTGTTTGGAGATTAATGTTTTGAAAAGAAAATGTTGTAAAAATTTATTGGACCATTGATGTTTTGGAGAGGAGATATTTAGTTTTTTTTTTTAATTTTTTTTTATTTTATTTTTTTTATTGTAACCTTGTATACTTAAACTAAGTTATATGATGAGGTGTTGATGAGTGATTATAATGATTGGGAGTGTACATGGTTCGAAATGGATTAATTAGTTAATTAGGAGAATTTTTAGGACCAACCTAAAGTTTTGGGTTGGACGTCAAACTTCCAACACTTCTCTAATTCTATGTAATAGAGTAACTCAACTCAATCCAACCATATATTTTTGGGTGGGTGGGTTGAGTTCTCGGGTTATGTTAATTTCATATTTTTTTTATTAAACAACAATATTCATACCACATAAATATACAAACAAATGAATAAAATAATGATAATACTTTACTTAAACATAAATTACCTATTTTATTAGTGCATACTATTTATCAGTATGTCAAAAATCTATCTTATAATTAATTTATCTTCTCTCTCACACATGTTTATATATATATATATATTAATTCATTAGTTCAGGTTGTGTTGAGTTGAACGAGCCAAAAATTGGTAAACCCTAGATCAACCTAACTCAACGAAATTTTTTAAAAAAATAATAGGTCAACCCAACTCAAATAGAACAATAATCCAATCCAATCCTTGCGATTTGGGTTGAGTAATTCAGATTGTTCGAGTTGATTGATTTTTTGTATACCCCTATTAGTATTTATTGAAAACAAACAAGAAGTTAAGATTTTCCAACATTTTCCATTCCTCTCTTATCATAACTCTATATCTAGACACTTTCCAAGTATAGAAAATCAGCATACTTCATATGCTTCTAATTTCAGCGGTTTGACTCAAACACTAGGTATATGTCATTATTGAAGAGGATGGTTATAAAATAACCATGAAATGGTACGTTGGTGGAGGTGGGATGAGATGAAAATTGCAGAAAATGGATCACTTTCCATCGTTTGGTCTGCCGGGTTCTCATCTTATCAATCATTAATTTATTTTTATTTTTCTTTTTGTTCTTCATTTTTCTTCTTTTTTTCGCCGTAGTCAAACCTGTCTAAATAGTATAAATTAATGAATATGTAAAGAAAAAAAAATGCTATGTTTGTTTTTTCGTCGAAAATGAGTGGTAAATCACTTTTCATAAAAAATCATTCCTTTGTATTTTGTAGTAAATAACTAATTTTAACCGCTTATTTAACTTTCTATCAAATCACTCAATCAAATTTCACATCACATATATTACTCAGTCACAACTAACACAATTTCCCAAACAAGTAATCAATTACTACACTACTAACATACATTCATAAACAAATGTTTAACTACCATTAAACCCTATTATTCTTCTCTACTTACTATTTTTACAAAAAAAAAAAAAAACTTCCAACAAGAGCGAGTTTGGGAGAATGACAATGAGAATGATTATAAGAGGAATGAGAAAAAGAATGATTATGAGAAGAATAATTATTTGTGTTCGAGATGAAGAAAATGATTAATTACTTTTGGATGAAGATAATGATAATGAGAAAAATAAAATAATAAATATGATGTGAGCGAAAATTAGTTATGGAAAGAATAAAAAATTGTTGTATAAAATATATAAACTAATTAGAAAGAGAATAAATAGGTGATTTTGTAGAAACATGATTAAAGAATAATTTTTTAAAAATTCAAACATAAAAAATCATTCAATTTTTATTCTCCTCCTCTATTAGGATGGTCCAAACACCCCAAATTTGAGAAAAATAAAATAAAAATAATTACAGGCAGAATAAAATTTGGGAAGAATGAATCTATTGAAACACCGTCATGTTTATCATTCTCTCAATTCCCAAACAAACCCCAAAAGGAGGTGTGATCTGATGTGGCAGGGTGTAGGATGAAGATGATAGGCGCTTGTAGCTGAGCAGAGGGTGGCTAGGCCTAGGGGGGTTGGGGGCGAATGCGAGAGCAGCATATGATGGTGTGAATTTTCGCAGGGAATCAATTCCAACCATTTTCTCAGCGTCAAAAAGAATATAATTATTACCTGCTTTTTTCTTTTTCTTTTTTTTTTTTGAAAAGCAATTCCAAAATTTTGCCTCCGTTTCGAAAAGACGTACAACGTCTTCTTTCAATACTTTTGACTTTCTTCAAAATTCAGATTTTAATATTATTCATATTTTGGGTTGAAATGATGTGGTAATATATAATTATTCTAAATTAAATTATTTTATTTTTCTTTATTTTAATTCATCTTTAATTTGAATTTTCAAATCTAATTATTTTTACATTAATATTTTTGATTCATTGTTGCATTAATTATCAGATTTAATCTTTTGAATTGTTTTATTTCTTAGGTTTGATACTTTTAATAATCATAATATACAAATTAATATTTTCCTTTAATTAATAAATGATATTTCAAAAATATATTTATTTCATTATGAATATCATTTTAAAAATGATTCAAATATTCCTAATTAAAAAAAAAAAAAAAAAAACAGATGATTTCTATCCATTTCCTTCCATGTCTCCAAACAAGCCATTTATCTCAAATATAAGTAATATTTTTCTATAAATTTTTGTTTTTGGAAATTGAAAAATTGACGTGGTATCACTTTCCAGTCTCTAGATTGTCACTAGAATACTTCGAAAAGTAGTATAGATTTACTGCTATCGAATAGTCTCGAACCAAAAACGTCTAAGGAGCATTCCTCGAACTCCATAAACTAAATAATTCAAGGATAATATTTATATACATAATATATTTTTTTCATCTCAAACAAAAATAATTATTTTGGCTTGCACTCTCCAAATTCACATTATTTTTATAAGAATCGCATTCTCTTTTACTCAAATATCCTAATCAAATTTATCATTCAACTATTACTAATATTAATCTCCAAACAACTAGTTAATTACTCAATAACTATTAATACTAATCACTAAACGAGTAGTTAATTATTTTCACTGTCATTGACCCTTTCTCTTCTCTTCGCTTCACTATTTTATACAAAAAAATAATAATAAAATAAAACATAAATAGTAATTATAATGATTAATTAAAGAGTTTAATAAATGGTTCGATGAATAATTTATTATTTTCAACCACATATCCTACAACATTTTCTACCATTTTACCTCTCAATTACTACTATAACTTTTAGTAAACTTATTCAACTCAAATTACAAACATAATTTAAATGAAATTAAGACAAGGTTATCCCTTCCTCGCAGTTGTGAGGTTGTAGATTGGAAGGAGCGTCTTCCCCCTGAACTGCTCGCTTCTGTACTGTTAGAGCTTAATGGCTCTTGGTTTGATTTTCAATTATATAATTTTCTGTACTATTTTAATTATTATTATAATACTAATTATGATAATAATATTATCATTATAAAGAAAATATGTTTTTTTGTTTTTATTTAACTAAGTTAAATATAGAAGATAGGTGAACATTTATCTCATCATTAACCAAGACCTTCAAACAATGATAAGATATATATATAAGTATTTCTTTCATGGTAACCAATTATTTTTTAGATGAATACCTACATTATTTAATATGATATAAGAATTCATCAAACTCAAATAAATACTGGGTTAAATACAAATAAAATTGAGATCTAATTATAATTAATCAATTAAAAAGTGACATCATTTTAAGGCAACATGTTCAAGATCATACATTGAAAAAGTAGAGAGCTCTTTAAACGTTTATAAGATACATGCATTATTCATTTCATTACTAATTAATCTTGAGATAGATACTTATGCTATCTTTAATTAATACTAATTACAATATTCATAGAGTATGTACATATAATTATCTTTCTATAAGTAATGTGATATTTTTGTCCTGCATATTTATTTCGTCACATTTTTTTCTTTCAAAAACTTGTTTTGGTTTTAAAATTCAGCTATAAACTTAAATAATAAACCCATCACATAAAAATGGAAAGAAAAAAAAAACAACTATCAAATTAAAAATGGAACGTCTAACCGTCCGTTTGATAATCATTCAATTTTGTTATTTTTTATTTTGAAATTTAAGTCTAATACTATCATTTCACACACAATTTTCATAACTTCGGTGCTACATTTTATTTGTATTTTAAAAAATCAAACTAAAATTTAAAAGTTAAAAAAAAAATTACGACATACTTTTCTTTGACCAAAAAATTACTTCCATACTCATTTTGATCAATTAAATTTAGTTAAAATTTACATGGTTAAGAAAAAATGAAATATACGTATAAAATTGAAGTAAATATAAACTTAAATTTATAAAAAATAAAAAAATAAAATAATTAACTAAAATATCAATAGAGTTGAGTTATGTTTGCTTTTTGTAAACCCAAGAAGATTAATTATAAGTTTGATAGTAAATAATAAAATTTATACTTTTCACAAATTTTAAATGTATTTATTTTGGGTATTTAGAAGTAATTATTGCATTTAAAAATTTGTTTAAACGAAGTTTTTAAAAACATTTAAAATTAGTATATAGAATGATGATTTAATTTGATTATTTAAAAGTAATGATTAGTAATAATCATGGTCAAAAATCTTGTTTGGATATAGGCTTTAAAAGTATTTGAAACTAGTATTTAGAAGTAATGATTATAGTAAAGAAGAGTAGCCCACACTATCTTATATATATGTTGAAGAACTTCCACCTTATCGTGAGACATTTGTCATATGGTGAGTATTCTAACAATCTCCAACATACCCCCTCAAGATGACACCATTTAGTGAAAGTCATCTTGGACTAGATTCGAATTTATTGACCGAAATAATACCCGCTTTGGCGCATTCGCTTGGGTAGGATCTAACTCCTTGTTTGGATGTAGTTTTCAATAGTATTTAAAATTAGTATTTATTTTGAATATTTAAAAAGAATAATTGCATTAAAATCTTGTGTAGTTTTTTTAAGAGTATTTAGTAAATATTAGTCTAAATTAAATGGGAAAAGAAATATTTGAAAAAGGAAAAGAAATAGGAGAAAAATGATAGTAATAAATATTTATAAAGGGAAGGGGGAAAAAAGAGAATGATGCAGAGAAATGGGGGAATGATGGAAAATTCCCAAACCCTAAACTGTTATCATTTCATTTCTCCCTTCTGCTCTGTTTCTGCACACTCTCTCTGCCCTTTTCCTCCAAAATTAATTATGTTCTTTTTGTTTTTGTTTTTTTTTTTTTTACAAAATAAATTAATAAATATAATTATTTTTTTTAAAAAAAAGGGCCAATTGCAGAGGTCAGCGCAGAGGTTGAAGGTCGTCCCAAAGTATTGAATGAATATACCATTAAATGCTTGGCAGACTAAAATAGTTCTTTTCCCTATTTATTTATTTATTTATTTATTTGTTTTTATTTTCTAATTTTTCCTTTCCACTCAATTTTTACCATTTTGTCCTATTTGTTGTTTCTTTTTAGGGTTGGGGGATTAATCATGAGTTTCGGATACCCTTCATGCATGTTTGGAGTGAGGAAATTAAGTTGTTGGTATCGAGGAGAGAGAGAAGATAATGGGGAGGAAGAAGGAACAATGGAGATTTAAACGTAAAGGGTATGCTTGGCTACGGCCGTAAAGGAATGGAGGAAAAGGAAGACATATAAGAATAAATTAAGGATTGATGTGATAGAAGTTGGTGGGTCAAACCATGGAAAAATATCTCTTCCTTTCCCTTCCCAACTCTTTTCGCCACACCAAACCTGCCTTTAAAGTTTTTTTTTTTTTTTTTTGAATGCTTTAGAGTGAAGAGGTTGCGAAAATCTTTTTAAGATTTGTGTTTAGATTTAATGGGATTTGTGTTTACGAGAGAATGTGTTAATTTTAGATGAAATTTGATTTGAGGTTTGATATGATGTTGGAAAAAAATTGAGGAGACATTGAAAATGAGTTCGAAAGATGTTGTGATTTGGAGACATGAAAAAAAAGCTTGAATTTCTATCCAAATGTATTATGAATGCTCTTACCAACTATTCCCAACCTTTTCGGTTTTGGTGGAGTACCGTTCCTCATTAGTTGATATGGTCATTGGTTTACTCCCGAAAGACTTTCAAAAGTCGCCTTTGTTTATATTGACGAATTTCTATGAATTTTCTCTAGTGAACTATTTGAAGTTCATATTAGAAAATGGTAAAGATTGTTCTAGTGCTACGGTTCTATTTGGTTAGTCTGTAATAAAGGTAGTGTCCTTAATTTCGTTATATTTGAATTGGATGTTGATGGTTGTTATCAAAAGAAAAAAAAAAAAGGAGGGTGGACACAACTCGATTTGGTTTGGCTCAAATTAACCGTTTTTTTGAGCGATCGACTTCGTGATTTGGATCATTTTCTCTTTCATTTTAGTTTTTACTATAGGATTAATGGTAATGTTTTTATTATATGATTTCTATACGTGTTTAGTTTTTTCATTTGTCTTTCGTTTTTTGGTTTCGCTTTATATTGTGATATTATGTTTAATTATGTTAAACCATCAATCAATTTAAATGTTTAAGTTTATGAGTTTAAATAAATTTAATTATAAAAGTTAACAAGTTTTGAAGCTTGTGAACAGATAAATAAATTCTCTCTCAAACAACCAACTAATCGCTCGGTGAAAATTACGTTACAAGGCAGCCCCCGTGACTCATCCGCCACCTGGGCTTAGCCAACTACACGTGCCTTTGGGAGCTCCTTGTCCCTTATATTAAACAAAACTTGTCACTTCTGCCCAAACATGTTAGGCCTATAAAATAAAGTTTGTTACTTTCATTCATAACCTCACATATCAAAAAAAATGTAGGCATGAAATTAAATTTACTTATTTGACCTTAAAAAAAAAAAAAAAAAAAAAAATCTTAATTTTCCAAGCTTCCACATCTTTGAGAATATTAGACTTAGATTTTTTTTTTTTTTTTTTCAAATGTATCATTTGATAACCATCAATCCCTAGGAAACTAGTGTGTGATCAAATTAAAAAGGCATTCATACATAGCATTTATTTATTTAATTATATGAAATTGCAAATATAAAAGTTTGAAAATTGTGTCTTTTCCATTGCCATATTTGTCAAAAAGTAGGCCAAAACATACCCTTTATCTCTCACACATCTTACCTTGATTCAAGGTTACTTTTTTTACTTTGTTGAAATGATCAAATGAAAGTGACAATTAAATCATTCATGAACCTATACTATCTTATATTATAATTTAACATGCTTTAAATATTACTCTACAACTAATTTTTCTCATCTATGGCTCCACATTCATATAAAGAATTATTATTTCTACTACCATAAAAAAACCATAGAAAAATGTTTAAACAAAATAATAGTGGTATACAAATAATACTAATGATGTAACTTATGCAAATCTTTTTACCTATGCAAAAAATGTGAAATAGTGATGTATGTATGTATTTGTGTGTGTGTGTGAGAGCAAGCGTGTGCGTGTATATATTGTAATAATAGTTTAGGATATGTTCTGTGGGGTGGAAGAGATGGGAAGATAATAGATTTTTTTTTACGGTATGACCCACCAAGTTACTATCTAATCAATTGCTAATTTACTATTAGTTTTGTTTCTTTCATTTTTTTTTTGTTGGTGTAACAAAAATGCTTTTAATCAACTAGTTAATTATTATTTTCCATCGTTAGTATACAGTTGCATCAAATCAATTAGTATATTATTTTAATGAAAATACAATCTAATACACGTAATCCACCCAAAAAAAAAAAATTACAATAATAAAATAAAAGCCGAAGAAAAAACCAAAGAAAATATTTTTACATGACTATAGTATCCTTCCTTACATTACTCAAAATTTTATTTAAGAAGTTGATTACCATACTAATATCAAATATTAAGAAGCCAATTGATCAAATAAAAAGTTTAATTAAACTTTTTTGTGGATAGTCTTCGCAAATTTTCAAAAAAGAGAAAATTATTATATCTATTGAATTGATCAAATAAAAGTATTAGTGTCTATAGTTTAAAGAAAGTTAGAGTTCAAATCTTATAGTTTAAAATTTTAAATTTTAGTCCCTATGACTTGGAGATATTTACAGGTCAAATTTCTATAATTTGTAAAATTAAAATTTACTCATTAAGTTCGATAAAATCTAAAAAATAGTTAATTTCATTTGTAATTGTTGGTGAATAAATTAATTACTTAGAAGTTAATTATTTATATGGTTAATGAGGAGAGTGTGAGAACAGTAATTGACTAAAAAAAAAAAAATCTATGCACTTAATCCACATATGATTTAGGAATAACATGGACTACATTTTATGATTTTTTTTTTCAAATCATAACTAAATTCTATTTTTCATATGAAAGGAACTAAATTTAATATTTTCTCAAATTATAGAGACTAAATTATATATTTATCTAAATTACAAGAATTAAAATCTCGATTTTGAAACTATATGAATTAAACTCTTAACTTTCTTCAAGTCATAAACACCAAATTTATAATTTAACTATAAAGTGGAATATCAACACTGGGAGCCATGAGAAGAGGCCTTGGATTTACGACTGCGGATATCTTGTACTAAAGATTTCAAGACCAAAGATTCTAACTTCTACCCACAATATGAAAAAAAAAAAGATTGAATAAAAGTAGGAGATAAAAATGTAAAAAGTAACAATATATAGGGGCAAGATGGTAAATGGGAGGTAATATTTAAAAATATGGCCCATGTGTGTGGAATGGGAAATAATTAAATAATAGGTTGAAAGGATAATTTATGAATGGGCGCTACATATATCTTTTTGACTTTGGAAATGAGTTAGGTATTCAAAATTTGAATTATTTTCCAACCTTTTTCCTAGATAGATTCTACATCAAGCCTTTGATGTGGATGGCAAACAAAGCTTTGAATATAAATAGATGCAATAAGAAATTAATTGATGTCAGGGAATAATAGTATATGACATTATGGGAAATTTAATCAAAATAAAAAGACCAAAAAATTCCACTTTTAAATGTTAATTAAAAAAAAAAAAAAAAAAAATTGCAGCAGAAATTTAAAAAAAAATACAGGTAAATATCCAGAAATAACCAAAATGACAACATTTGATTGTAGCTAGTTGAAAGTAATCAATCCAGATGATTGAAACTCAAATAAGTGGAATATGAAAAAAAAAAAAAAAAAAAAACAATGTAAAATATTTTTACAACTAAAATTGTTGAGGTGAAAGTTATCTAATAATTTTTTTTAATGAATAATATTTGGATGGAGTATTTTGAACGGGTATAATTTTGATTATTAGATTATATAGAAGGTTATTACTGTTGCTTTGGAACTTCAGTTTCAAATTTTGTTATTGCTGACTCTTGATAGTTTATATTGTAAGTGAACTTGCAAGAACTCGCAAGGCTCGGTGAGACAAAGAAAAGTGTAACCTAGACCAAGGAGTCAGGAAGAGCCAAACCCAAGCCTAAAGGGGTCAGAGGGTGCTCGACTTGAGCACAAAGGGAGATTGACGAGCGCACTGAGAAACTACGCCCCAGTATAGAGGTCAGGAACCTCCCTTATCATTGAAAGACTCATCGATTCAAAGATACCAGAATTGTAAGAGAAATTACAAAGTATGATTGACGCTCTTTACCAATTAAAGGAATTGATTCAGCTACCACACTCGGTCACGAGGCCATCACTGAGAGCAAGATAAAAACCCTAGCCAAAGCAATACTACCCAGGGTGGGGCTCTTTGCCACGTGCAGCGAGAAACAAGACCTTTCACCAAGGTGGAAGCCAAGGGTGCCTAAGACAATTTTAACTAAAAAGGCAGTCAGGTATGCCTTTTAGTGCAAGTCGATCATCCAAGAAATGAGTAGTGGCACTGCTAGTGGTGCGACATCCAACCAAGGGCAAATTATCGGTTGTAAGTGAACTCACCAAAGCCGCGACATCATACCTAAGACCCAATGAAAAACTTGTTTTGAGAGGGAATGACCAACAGATAAAACATAAGGAACCCGCTAGAAATGCCTCTCATGTTGCAAACAGAAAATTGGGAACGTAGTCTGTCATAACCAAGTGCCCCGCATTCTGGGTGGCACCACTCATATTAAGATCGAAAAAGACTGATAAGTTAATGGAGATTAGAGCCAGAGAGTCGAAATAAATGACCAAACTGAAGAGTTTATCAATTTGCTCAGATTAGAGCTATAACGAGACTATGAGGCTGAGAGCTTACCGTGAGTAGTGGAGTTGCATCACCTCTAGAGCCACTTAGGCAGCATAAAGAAAGCAAAGAATCAACATGGCCTTGACTTGGACAACCTTGTAGACTAAGTAGATCTGCCATTTAGTGACGAGATTATGTCTAAAGAGGTGCCATCAAAGTTCAATCTACCTACCATGAAAAGGATATGATGGTTCCAAAGACCCCGTAGACGAACTCGATACATTTGGGTCTTAGATAAAGCTCTACGTAGACAGGGAAGCAATTAACGCTAATCATTTTTCTTTACCTTTACGATGTCAGCACAAAGATGTATAAGACAGCTTTAAGTAAAAGTCTATTGCTTACTAGTCAAGACAATTATCACCTAGTTCTGGGGGGAGGGGGCGAGGGAGACTAGAAAATGAAGGCCACCCACTTGTTGACAATAAACCAGGGTAGTAGTGCAAATCAAAGTCTACACCAGCGAGGCTACACTCACTACCATTGTGGTCAGATTATAAGACAAGAAATTTGTATGGTCTTTGGGTAATAAAGGGCGGGGCCCTTAAAAGAGGTATTTTCTTCATGTCATTACTTAGAGTCAAAGCCCAGTAAAGGATAACTAGTGTTTTTATGGATGCAGAGAAAAGTTACTACAAATAGATTAAGATTCCCATCTTTTTATCATATGAACGTTTTCAAGCATAAACATTATTGTGAACTTTTCAACATCCTTGTTGGTTATGTAAAAAAATGAAGACTTATAAAAAAAACGACAATTTTCCACTACAAAACAACACAAGTTCTATCAAGAAGTCATGGAGTAAAAGACAACTAAAATTATGTGTATAAGAAACTTTGTAACCACCCAATCGAGCCCACTAGTTGTCCCACTCAACATGCCCTTACTCTTCTGTATGAGGGACAACTTTCAACCCCTCAAGTAGCACACTTAAAGACAAAGCGATAATTGTCTGCTTCTCCAGTAATTCCTGCCTAATCACATCAACCTCCTTATTGCAGGATTTTTAGCTAGAAATCAACTTATTCTTCCAATAACTAGTCTAAACCCATCTGGCTTTTACCTCTTTCAATCTTCCTCCATAGCTTTTCCCTTTTCAAAAGGTACAATTCTTCTTCCCTGAAATTTTCTGACAAAAGAACTACCTTCACTCTCTATGGCCCCACCCGTTGCCAAGCAGTCAACTCATTCTTGCTTTTTTTTCACCCTCGCCAGTAAGGCTTCACAAAACTCTGAGAAACCCACCATATCTCCAGTCGACTATCCACCTGGTTTCGATGGAAGCGTGGTGGAAAACTTTGACATGCAACAAAAGAATCTTGAGCTTCGAGACTTCGTTTCCTAGGGGAGAAATCACATGTGTCCGAGAGAAGACATCTTTCTTCGGGTGAGAGAGAGAGAGAGAGAGAGAGAGATCCACATCCAAAGCCACCCACTTAACTCAAGGATGAAAAGAAAGAAAACCGTAAGCGAAATCCATTCTGAAGTCTGGAACCTTCCCAAACTGAGGATTAAAACCTCCATAATTTGAGGATCAGGCCTCTTATTTCTGAGGTGACGCCTCCCACAACCTTCATCGACAACTTAGAGAGAAGTGGGAGATTTATGGGTTGATATATTATTACTTTTTTTGCTTGTTTTCTAATAATTTTATGCATCATTTTGCTATTCTATAGGTTATTTAGCCTGAAGGGCAATTTGAGGCATGGAAGAGAAGTATTTCGAGGCATTCAAAAGAGTTTTTGAGCATGCGAGTATAATGAGAAAATAAGAAAAAAAAAGATAGGCTTTTGGAGTAGAGCCAATGCTACAATTGTATAAAATGTTGTAGTAAACACTCTTGACCCAAGCGCTAAACTTGATCATAACACCACATAGACGAGATTCATCTGTGATATTAATTTGTAGACACTTCCTGTATCTCTCAGTGCATGACCTAGACATGCATTGTAACCCCGAGTATAGTTGAAGCAAAACTTCGATTTTCTAGTTTTCAAAAAAAGAAATTTAAACATTTTTCCATCATTTAATTCTCGTGATTATCCAGGCACATGTTCATTTATGTATAGATTAATAACATGTGTCTTGCAAATGAATGTATGACTGTTAGATTAGCCAACAATAGGATCAACCCATGATTGCATAGAAGTAGATGTCCTCAATAACTTTACAAAGAAAGATTACTTAGGTGGTAAATTGTTAGATAATACATTGCTTGAATCCTATGATAGAAAAATCAAAATTACATATGTTTATCCTAATTCAATTTGCAGTTTAATTTTTACTCTTAAGCTATATTTATTTTTGGTAGAATAGACTACAAAAATCACCCCTTTGTATTTAATAAAAAACCACTCTTGACCACTTATCAACCCCTCTATTAAATCACTCAATCAAATTTCACATTAAACATATCGCTCAACTGCTATTAACACCAATCCCAAAACAAGTAATTAATTATCCAACCACTGCTAATTTCAATCTTCAAACAAGTATTCATCACTATTAATCCCTCCACTCCTCTTCACTCCACTTTTTTACAAAAAAAAAAAAAAATAAATAAAATCACCAAGAAGATAAATAATTTTAAACATGTTCAAATCTAGACGGCTTCAAATTTACTATGCAAAGCATTTATATCATCATAAATTATTATATTTAAAGAGAATCTATAGATAAGAAATGGACTAAAACACCCCCTCATTTTTATATTACAAATATAAACAATTAAACATTAAGTATAATAAAAAGGAGAATATTAATGTTTAAATCCAAACTAATCAAAGAAAATCGTCATCTACAAATTGTTGACATGATTTTTTTTTTTTTTTTTTTGTAGAAAGTACGGGGTAATCCGCTACTCAAAAGCCACTCTTTAGTTTTTTAAAGTAAAACCACTCGTCAATTTCCTGACAAATCACTCTATCAAATTTAACATCAAACACATTACTAAATTACTATTAACATCAATCTTCAAACAAGTATCCAACTACCATTAAATCCTCTCCACTCAACTCTTTTTTGAAAAAAAAAAACAAAAAAACAAATACACCTAGAAACAAGAAAATCAAACACATTACAGACTTGACTTGACAATCCCAAAATCAAATCAATTCTTGAGGAACCCAACTCTTTTCATTTCTGTTCCAACTTTTGTAGGGTAAAATCATACCGAAACCATCGATATCAGCAATGGTAATCAGAATTTGAGACGTAAGCAAATCATCATAGCAAAACGGTATTCAGAATTCAGTACACATCATCAACATTCAGATGATATTTTATCAAAGAAATCAAAGGATCTAAGTTTACAATTTTTAGTAAGGGGGTATTAACAACTTTATTCCAAATGCTGAATAAAGGATGCCGAACAGATTAAAAAGTTTAAAAAGATGATGTTCGAAATTGAGTTTAAACAAATAACCAAACAGTTTCAAAATACCTTTCATTCGCCAGCACCGGTAAATAGCGATCCTCGACATGTTGGCTATCTTACGGCCTCCTGTCAATAAATTTAGATGAAATCATCAAGCAGGTAACTCAGATATGCTGTAGAGTAAATCGCCAAATTACAATTTTTTTTAAATTTCACATAGTCCAAGCCCATTTTATCAATGCAATCCAAGTTAACACAATTCGTCAATGCGTTATAAAGGAAAATAAATAAAAGCAAAGACAGCACATGAACATGAACATCCTAAAATCATCAAGGAATAAATCGTTGAAAATAATTGCCAAAAGAATTTCTATAAGACTCCACGAGAATCGAGGTATTGTCATCATCGCAAGAAATGGATGCATGAAAGGCTTTTAAAATACTTAAAAAAAAAACTGTTAGGAAACTCGCAGATAACAAGAACACAAATTAGCAAATAAGCAATCGATACAATATTGGGAGTACTCCAAAAAATATGCAACAATGTGCATTAACTTCAACGAAAGCAAATTGAAATGACAATAAAAAATAACAGAACACATAAAGATAGTTCCCAGCAATTAGAGAAGACGGTATCCCAAGTACCCCATCTATCCCCCCCCCCCCACCCACACCACTTTCATTCTCTTTCACCACCTTATATACCATACCTTTCTTTCTATCTCTACCAGTTCCAACAGTCTTTCCCATGTTCCACTAATAACTCTCAAGCACCAGAGGAGTATCTACATAAATATAGTATCTAAATACAGTATCTCAAGGTCCATCTCATTCACTTGAGTCAATATAAATATAGTATCTACTTGTATTGGTTTAAGGTTAATAGTACACTATTTAGCTGATAGAGGACTAACTCACTAACCACCCCAAATGTAACTACCTAGCTTACTAACTAACAAGGTACCTAATAAGAGGATCTTATCAAAAATCCTTAAACACTCCCTTGATGTCGTCTTTGAGAATATTCCAAGATTTTTGAGGAATTCAGTGGTATATTCATCTGGTCCGACGATACGTTGTTACCAAGCGACTTAACCGCCAAAAGAATTTCCTCCTCGGTGAATGGACTATCTAAGGCACACCTATGTCTATCTCTGATGGGACTCCAATAAGTGATGGTGGGAAAAGGGCCTTCATTGTCCATTTTTGTGTAAATCTTTTCATAAAATTCAACCAATTTCTTTTCAATGTCTTTATCAATAACTAAACACAATTGAGATGAAGATAACACTACCTGAATGAAGCTTCTTTTTCTATTGGCAAATACGAATTTGTGGACAAAAATGGTATTTTCATCTCCTTCTTTAAGTCAAAGGGCTTTACACATTTGTCTCGAATGAATTTCTTCTCTATCTGTAATCGATAATAGGTTCTCGTTGATGCACGATCTTCTTTGCTAATCATCTACTACGATGGAACCATCAATCTCCTTGAGTCAATCTTATCAATATCCCTCTGCAACGAAAGGATTTTCTCTTTATGATGCCCAAACGTATAGAGATTCCATTCTTTTAATATTGGTCTCAACCTCTTTAAACTTCTGAATGAAACTGTACCCGCGCCATCCTACCATGTGATTCTCTTTCCACCATTTATCAATCAAGGGGATTAGGGACTTATGATTAAGCCTAGCGTTTATAAATCTAAAGAGAGCAAGTCCCCAAGTAGCTTTCCCAAGAGCAAGACCAACAGGAAAATAGTCTGAGCAAATATGTTCCAATATTCTACCTGTAACACTGACAAACTTGCTCTAAGGGATTCGATGAGGAGGAATCTGTCCAGCAGAGATGAAGTCGGATTTTTTCTACAGTTTGACCAGGTGTAAGAACCATTTGTTAAGGCCACATCGGGTAAGACTTGCATGAGCAAGGTAATCATAGCTTGTTAAAATTGCTCAAAGGCGACATTGGTCTCGCCTATCTAGTTGAAAGCATCTCTTTTATTAATAGATGGAGAAGACCTATCAGTGCCAGTGTTCCATAGTTAATGACAAATTTCCCAAACAAAATTCCAATAATAATTGGTGAGTCCCTGCAAAGATCCTTGGGCTTTATTACAATGGGTCATAGAAGCACGGCTTGTATCTTTATACTTACCTTACAAAAGGTACAATAATACTAAACCTTTAGAAATTGGTCAAAATGAAAATAATAAAACAAAAGAAGAGCATACCCTCTCAAAGTATGAAGTTCCAAGTGAATTGTGACTGTGAGAGTGATAAGAAATGATGAATCGACCTCTCTCAAGTAATCAATCGACTCAATCCAGAAGGCTTGTTTCATAGCGCACAAGTGTTAGAAAAAAACACCACTGTGGGTCTTTGTTCTTTTGAAGAAAGATTGATTATATAACTAATTGTTTTCATCAATCTTAGGGAATAACCAATTCCCTTTGAAGCTTATCACGTTCTTCTTTTATCTCAAATCTCAGATTATCTCCATTCATACGATTTTGGCGTACATCGCCCACAAATTGCTACGAGTAAGTCAGAGTAGTATTTCGAAAACGCCTTCATCCATACCAACATTTGTAAAGAGAGAAACACATCCGAACCATGTTGTAGGTCAAATCATGAACCGAAATAACCTCAAAAAGATTAAAGCCGTAAGAGAAAGAAAATAAAAAGAATTTTAAAGAATCGAACCCGATCATGAGAAACTGATGACACAATAAAAAGAAAAAAACAATAGAATCAAGCAATAATATTGACGAAGATTATCGAGAGAAAGAAACGAACCTGATTGAAGATTCACGTCATACATTCGCAGTTTTGGGGATGAGAGGGACACCCTTCTTCAACTTATCCTCCTCACGGATCTTCTGCATCTGAAGCATCCTCTCCATGACAAGCTCATACTCACACTTCTCGTAAGAATGGCGCTCGTTCTCGCATTTCCATGGGAGGTAGAACTCGGATTGGCGGCACTTATTAAGAGGGATCAACAAGTGAGCGCACTGGTCTCTGTAAGCGATCGGAACCCTAGCCTCGACCATCTCAGCCTGTGTAGCTATCATCTTCTTCGAGGAGCCTGGAACTTCCATTTTCGATCTGCTTCGATTCGTTAGTTTCGACTGTGAATAATATCAATGTCCGGCTTTGCTAATGGCAAGGGGAAGGCTTCTGCTGCTGCTGCTGCAGAACAAATGGATCTTGCCTTCGAATTTGGGCTGGACTACAAAATAGTTTGATTTGGTGGGCCGACTAATGTGGAAACCTAGGGCAGATTGGAAAAATGTAAACGAAGTCATATTTAAAATAATTGTATTTATAATAATAATTATTATTATACTATAAATATCAGGAATAAACTGTTAACGTGTTGTTGAATTGCTGAAACAGTGAAACCAATAAGACACAACTTTTTGATTTAAATTTAGCTATTAAAAATAATTATATCTGTATAAAATTTACGTTAAACTTAATGTTATTTTAAGATTTTTTTTGAACTATTAACCAACAAAAATGAGACAGTGTAATTTTTTTTTTGACTTAGGGATTCGAACCCTACCTCGTGGTTTTTAGGTGTACACTGATGTGACAGAACTATTGCAATCAATGGATAACATTAACGGTCAATCAAGGTAGTTTTTTTTTTCTTAATATTATCTAGCTAGTTATTGTTATAAAATGAATTGCAATATCTTATTAGTAACATTCTTCCCAACTCACACAAAACATAAGCTCGTGTGTATATGTACACACATTAGACTTACTAATCTGGTTAGAATTACTTATTTGAATGTGAATCTCTTCATTTAAATGTATTCCATTATATGTCTACCTATTCGTTAAAACTCTTCTATCATCTTCCACACGTTCAAGTATAAGTATATATTTAAGTCAACAAAGTTAATGAGAATTAGGAGAGGCCCTCTCAACGACAATATCACACAGTAGACATGGCAATGAGAAGCTCGTATTTGCAAATTAGAAACAAATTGTCAAAGCTTTTGTATGACATTTATTGGAACTCCAAACTTAGAAATGTAACGACACAAATTGAAACTAGCAAAAGAGTAAAGCTACACAAAAATTTAATATAGATAGGTAAGAAACCAAATATCACGTTGCAATCGAGAGAAATTAATTTGAATACAGTTCAAATCTTATCCAAAATGAAGAATTCCCACATTTTCACTTAAATCCTAGGCCAAACGTGAGTTAACTTAACTCGAGTTAGTTTGACTCCTATCAAACAGCCTCATATGTAGAGGTGTTCACAGAGGGGACAGGGCCGAAAAATGACTTCTCCGTCCTCGTCCCCAGTTTCAAAATCAATTCCCGTCTCCACTAAATTCACCGTTCCTTGTCTCAAAGATCGGATAGAATTATCAGTGAAGAATTTTTTAACTTTTTTTTAATTGATAAACTCAAATAATTAAATATTTTTAAAAATATCTATAAATTTCTATTATATTTTACATTTTAAACAAAAATATTCATTTGAATATATAATTTTATCAACATATATATTATTAAAAAAATGAATGAATATATATTATAAAGAAAAATATTTTTTTTTTAAATTAAGACATGGATATGTCCCCAGTCTCGTTTAGGCAACAAAGAAAAACTACTCATCTACCTTCATAAAATTTTCGAATTAAAAATGAATTAATTATCCACAAATATCACATAATAATAAAGTTGGTAGCTCAAATATATATAAAGCAAACGATTAAGAAAGAATAAACTTTCACATCCATGAATAATTTTTTGATTTAATTCCACAAATTCATATTTTTCTTATATAATTCTCTTGGAACGTTACAAAACTTGTGAAAAAATAATGTAAATAACATTAAGATATATAAAAAAAAATGTGACATTTATTTGTTCAAACATCATGTCTTACTTAAACTGGCACTCCTTATATAGTTGGTGTTGTCTTGGATGAGAACAATAATCATAATACATATATTTTCTCTTCACATTTTCATAAGCTCTTTGCTGTTCAAGATTCAACTGCCACGTGTCAGCTCTATTCCATGAAAAACTGGTAGAATTACATTGCCTCCCAAATGGGCAGCCAAGGATAGCAAAGCCTTTGTAATTTGCTTGAAATGGTGCATGGGACCAAATTACCTTTCTGCCCTCAGATGCCCATTCTTCTCCATTCCATATGCTTCCCATCACAACCATTGCTTTTGATGGGTATCTTCCCCCAATTGATTCATAATTTTTAAATACCCTTATTGGAATTCTATCGATAAAGAACCTGGTTTTTATTATACCATGAATCATTATTAGTTGTTCAATTTGTAAATATATCATTCATATGTTTAATTAGTTTAGAAGTGAACTTACACGATTTGATGGGAGTTCCAAAGAATTCCATATTCGTGAAAGGTTAAGGTCGGATCGAACCATAAACGTAGTCTCTGCTCTCTACCGCCGTTGTCATTGGCAAAAACATTCGTTTGTAAGATATATA
>JBBMEG010000022.1:7731896-7792169 GCA_037832605.1 Cyclanthera cordifolia
CGGATCGAACCATAAACGTAGTCTCTGCTCTCTACCGCCGTTGTCATTGGCAAAAACATTCGTTTGTAAGATATATACGGGTCCATCCGTGCCTAGGAATTCGAAGTCTAGCTCATCGTGAGGTTCTGAATTCTTGTCTAAACTTGACTGTAACTGTAGAGATAATATGCTTCACGACATTAAATCTACAAATAATTTGATCATAGTTGAAGAGAGAAAAAAAAAACTTAGAAAACCTATTAAAAAATTATGTTGATTATCCAAACTTCCTTCTAGAGATTCATTTTATGTTCGATGGTTGTTTTTATTCAATGTTCTTGTTGATTTATATGTTTGATAGTTGCATAACCATAATTGAGGTTATATATAAATTACTCTAAAGATTAGTTTTAGAAGTGTATAAATACAAAAAGAAAACAAAAATAAAGTAGATTAAAAAAGAAAAAACCAAAAGCCATATTTATTAGAGAAATTATTTTCAATAGGCAACTTTTACCTCAAAAAATTTTAATTATAACATTTTTTTAATAATATTTCATCTATAATAAAATTTTCGATTTTTTTTAAAGATTTGTCTTTCTTTTTCTTAATTGCTTACAATCGGTCAAATTAATTGTTTTCCATCATTAAACGGATTACTTTCAATTGTTGATCAATCGATTGTTTTCAATAAGAACAATCAAATGAATCAATTGAACGCAATTAGTTCACTAGATTTTAAACATGTGAATTTTAGTCATTTTATAAAAATTCATTATTTTTTTATTATAAAACTTTATTTTTCAAAATAGTGTCATTCATACTTTTTTTCTTTCTTTTTTTTTTTGTTATCCATGAATTCCTTATTTATTATATATGTTCATGGCAATTCCAAATAGTTGACCATTATTGTAGTATATAGGTCAACTAATACATTCTTAGCTCATCTTATGAATGGTAAGTTCAAATTATGATTATCTCTTCTTTTTTTTTCTAATATTGTATAGGTAAAGTAAAAAAGGGGCAATTTTAGATCATTTTTTGATTAATTAGATATAGAGAATTAGTAAAAAAAATAAAAATAAAATAAAAAATAAAAAATAAAAAATCTTACATAAAAAGTTGTGACTATTCCTGGAGAATGATTGGACGGCAATTTCAATTTCATGTGAAAATATCCTGAACCATATCCTAGTTTCGACTTGAAGCCAGTTCCTTGGTTTCATTTCAACAAAATTACCACATCAATTAAATAATATTAATAATGATTAAACTTGAAAATATTAATCGATGAAAAAAATATAATATTAATAAATCACTTGGTTAGCACGAGGTTCTACCTCAAAATCAATGAAAATGTGAGTCAAGTAGTTCACATATCATATCAATATGTAAAAATGATATTTTCAATGGAACAAGGTAAGTTTTTTCAATATGTCATCTCAAGATGATGAGATATTAGGAAGATCACCTTAGATTATTTGAATTTGTGAACACAAATACCCACTTTAGCTTATTAGCTTGGGTTGGATATGAATTTTTAGAATCAAATATTCACTTAATTTTTTTCTTACTTGGGTTTGGTTCAACTTACCCGCTTGGGTCGGATTGAATTTTGGGATCATATAGAAATACCTGCTTAAATTTTGAAGCTCGGATCGAAATTAGGGGACTAATATCCATATGAAGTTTTGATACCAAATTAAATAGTATATAATTTCATTTCAATACTAATTAGTAGCGTAGAGAATAGTCACTTATCATATAAATATGTCAGCGATTCTTCACTTTTTTTGTAAGACAATATGAATATCTTTAACATAACTCAAAGGCTTTACTCCTATAATCTAATATTGAGGTATTACATATTAACCGGCTACGAAATCAAATATTCTTTTTTTTTAATTATAATAAAACAATTGAACCATTTTTATCCTAAACTGTAGAATAAAGAATATGTTTAATCAAACAACATAATTTCCAAAATCAAATTGAATTAAGATGAAAATTGAAGAGAAACAAACAAATAAAATGATTTTGAAATGTTTTGTTAAATAATTTGTAGAGAAAAAAAAAATACCTGAAGCCTGGTCAAGAGAGAGTTGAACTTCCATTCCACCCTCTAATTGCAAGAAATGATCTTGGCCATAGGTAACAACATAGTGTTCATCAAACTTAACTACTTGGCTAAAAACATGTTTTTTCATACAACACATAATCAACACAACAATGGGAATTATGAAGAAGTTTTTAATTCCATAAATTCCCATGATTTTTCTCTCAACTAATTAATTAATATGAAAATTAAGAATTTTTTTAAATTATAATGCAAAATAAAATGCCTCCCTCTTATTTATATATATTATAAAACATATTTATTGCCAAAATAATGTTTTTTATTACCCTCCCATGGCCTATTGTTCAAGCTGTTTCATTTCACATTCATTGTTCGACATTAATTTCATATGCATGCATAATAATTCTTTTATCTTGTATTTATATGAATATTTGATACCAAATTTCGTTTTAGTTGTACGTATTTAAACTACATTTTTCTCCAACCATTTTTACTTTCTATATCATTTTTTGCAATTAATAAAATTGAAATTTTAGTATATATATATATATTTTTTTTTTTTTTGAGTTCAAAACAATTTCTAATTCACATCCAATATAAAGATATTTTAATCTGAAAATATCAAATTTTAGTATTTAAAATGAATATATAAATGAATTTCATGAAATTATCATAGTATACGGTATCTAATCAAAACCCCAAAATTATTTACTATAAAAGAGGTAGAATTTTCATAAAATTTTCTTTCTAGGTTACATAATTTCATTTTCATTATCTTAGTATGCTATAAACTTTTTTTTTTTTTTGAGAAATATTACTTTTTTATAAACTAGCTAAGAAGAAAATATATTTGGACTATTTTATCAACTTAAAGCGAACTAAGGGAAAGAATAACTTTTTGGAGTATTTAACTAAAAATATAATTAAAATAATATAACTTTTGACTTAAAAATTTGCAATATATCTTTATAAAATGATAAAAAAAAATGATTGAATTAAAAATTAATTATTTTTTTAAATTGATAGTCATAAAAAAAAATTATCGTTTGCATGTGTCTATAGAAAACAAATTACTTATTAATAAAGAGCTTGAAATTATAAAAGAGCCTATAAATAATGGATTACTGATGCTAAAAGGGAGATGAAAAGTTTTCATCTAATTTCTAATAGTAGTTTTGTTAGAGACACGTCTACCGTTCTAGACAATTTCATGCTAGATCTAAATGTGTTTATAATAAAATTAAAAAAAGAAAAAAATAAATAAAATTTGAACATATACACCATCATAATTTATCTAAATATATGCATAATGCTATATATTAAATTTGAACATATACACCATCATAATTTATCTAAATATATGCATAATGCTATATATTTGTCTAACATGAAAATTTTAAAAATATGCATGTTAAATCAAGATTTTGTGCAACTTGTGGAGTTAAAAGTCATTAAATCAATTTGCTTTAAAAATAAAAATAAAAAAGCTAAAAAATTTACTTAAAAAAAATTATGTAGAAAATCATTTGGTTAAAAGAAATCCTTTCTAATGTTATTTGTTATTCATGTGACAAAACTATTACTCGTAAATATTATACATGTTATTTGCCAAAGTTAAAAGGCTAAAATTGTTTGAAGTAAATTACAATGAATTTCAAATTTAATGTTACCAACAATAAAAGAGATATCAATCAAAATTGTTGATCGAGTTAAGTTCAAATTTGAAATTACTCAAATTAAACAACAAGTATCTAACAAAAAGGAAATTTGAATATTTGATTTTTTTTTTTTTTTTAAATTTACTAGCCTAACATAAATATTTTGTTGATGTCTTTTAGGAAAATATATATCTAAGAATGTTTTGATTTCTTAGATTTTATAGATTATTAGATTAAAGATTTTCAAAAGTCTACATATCAATTTTATATTTATATTTATGATTGCATGTTTCTAGAATTATTGGATGACATGCTCTTAAATCTTGTGAATTAATTGTTTTTAATTTATCCATAATTTTTATTATCTTATTATTTAAATGATTTGATACCATGATAAAATGTATTAAATAGCCAAAATAGTAGCAGCTCAATTATATTAGTGAATGTCTACGGAGGATTCGAATCTAGTATTTTAATCTCTTTTAATGTATTTTCGAATTCTGAGATTTCGAACTCGTGACTTCATGGTCAGCGTTCACTGATGCAGTTAAGCTACTGCTCATTTGGCATTAAAATAAAACACTATTTCCTTATTTAGTTTTGAAATGGGAAGTAATTGCCAAACGACATCTGTGTATACTGACCCAAAATTCAATTTTTATTTATTAACATCAAGTTCATATATTCCTAACAAAACTACTATCAACGCTGAAAACGAGCCAAACAACGCTGGTCATATGTCATGTGATTCTTCATAAGTTTGTTAGTAATTTATTTGTTAGGACGAGAAATATGTTCTACCATTGTGATTATATTTTTCTCATTAAGCTCTAGGAGTGATTTCGGTTCGGTTTTTGTCGATTTTGTATCAAACCGATAACCAAACAAATATCCTTGGTTTTTTAATATTTGGGTCCGAACCGATGTCCAATAAATGATAAAACTATTGGTTCTATATTTTTTTTTGTTCGATTCTCAATTTTGATTTCAATAAAAAATTTGGTTCATTTTTAAAATTTTTGTCTCATTTTCAATTTGATTTTTAATTTTAATCTAAAGACTTACATTTTACCAACAAAAAAACAATACTTTTCATAAGTATCACAATATTTACAATGCTTTTACTTTATTTCACATTTAAATTAGTTCTTTCATCAAATTTAACTACCAACACATACATACATACATATATATATATATACATACATACATACATACATACACACACATATATATATATATATATATATATATATATATATATATATATTCTCACATATATATATATGTGTATATTTGTTTTTTTATTTTTTTCTTATTATTATTATTATTATTATTATTATTATTATTATATATATATATATATATCTATTCGGTTTTCTAAATATATATATATATATATAATATATATATATATTTCAATTTGGTTCAATTTTTTATTTGTTCTTTCATTGAGACGAAATATTTCGGTTTTCTAAATATTAAATCGAATGATCCAATATTATTCTAAAAAATCGAACAAACCCATTGGATCGGTTTGGTTCGATTCGATTTTGGCGGTTTTCGATTTTCCCTTCCCTATTAAGGACCACTAATTTCTCTAATGAACAAACTATTTATGGTACAACCATAAACCAATATTCTCTCAAGCGGGTATCCTTTGTTCAAGCTTTGGAATGAATTTTTAAGGGAACAATTCTTTTACTTCTTCAATAATAAGGAATGAGTAAATTCCTTTTTGTGACATTGTGTTTCTAGAAACTTTCTGCGATTATCTTCAATGTACGAGACAAATTGACCAGCGTTGTTTGGCTCGTTTCACTCATATGCACAAATGACGCTTAATTTCATAAAGCAAGAGTTCACAACTCACTTAGGATAAGATCACATCGACATACGATCATCCTAGTGCAATACTTGATCAAAGTCTATAACGAAATTACTAGATCGATCAGAACAATTTTCGTCTATTCTAATGCAAAAACTCAATTTTGCATAAACACCTCATCGAATATGTATCCACATGAACAACCAGAATCAGGTTGTTTACAACAATTGTAAAATAGATCTTACCAATAGTGTTGCAAGTACTTAGGCGCTCAATCTTATTTCCATATACCGTAAATTGTTTAGGTTATTAACTTGGAATTAGATCTACTTCACGTACTTGTTCAAGTATTCATTCAAATACATAAGAGCATATCATTATTAATTCTGAATGATTATCACTTGACCTTTCTTGTTAACCAGCTTTGAGCTCCCATGATATATATATAATATACAATAATCTAAAAATTACGAATTTAAATCCTACTCAAATGTTGTTGAAATTAAAAAAGCATTTTTTTTTATTAATTCATATTTTCAATTTTATATTGAATATCATTAGATATTTCTCTTCTCACCTTTAGTGTTTGTTGATATTTGATTATATACCAATTTAGAGAATGAATATCAGTAATTCCCATCTTTAACTTCATTTCTTCTTCACTATAAAATATGATAATCACCATTTCCACGTCAGGCTTTTTCCACACTTTTCCATGTTTACCTTCTCCAGCCAAACAAAAGGCTAATTCATTTAACAAATAATTGCTCTTTTTTCCTTTACTTTTTTTTTTTATCTAATTTTTATTGATTTTTCTTTCTTTTTTTTTTTCATTTTTGTAACAAAGTCTTAATATTCATCTTTTTTTTTTTCTCTTATAACTTTATAAATGAATTAGAGGTCGTATATTCACATCTTTGGTCAAATATTTATGGGAAATCAAATAAAATGATCTTAACATTGGTTAAATCTTTTACGAAAAGTAATAAACCCTGATAACTTGTCCTCATATTTAGGTACTCCACAAATATTACACTGAATTAATTGTAATGGAATCTCAATTCAACTAATTAAATTCACTTTTTTTTCTTTTTTTTTTTGGTGAGGATCGAGTTTCTCAAAGGGAATTTTTTCATTCAATTTATTTTTTTTAGTAAATATTCAGATTCTTAAACTAAAAAAACAAATCTATCATGTTTTAACTATATAGTGAATTATTAAAAAAAAATAATGATGTGAATAGATAATTTTACCAGCAAATGTTTTTCATTTGAGAGGTAAATGTATAAAATAAAGAGGAAAAAATATATTACGAAAAAAAAAATGTAAATGAGGTGAGAATCGAGAAAATAGGGATGGGGAGTATATTATCCGTCCCAACCCTATTTAGCCAAGGAAAAAAAGTATCCCCCGCCACTTAATCGACCATTCCCCGTCGCGCAAGAAAAATGAACATGTCTAATATATATTATAATATCTTATTAAATCAATCTTTTTTTAGTACAAAAGGAGATTGGGAGCTCGAACTGCAGATCTCGAAGTTGTTAATACATAACTAATATCACTTGAGTTATTAAATAAGAAAAGTTACGACGCATAGCAACTTTTCATAAACCTATTTTAATTGTAGGTTAAAAAAAACAAAACAAAAATTTTGGATTTTCATTCATTTTTCAAAAATTCCAGTTTTGCTCATTTTTTCAACAAATTGATTAAAGACTGTCAGCGAATTGAATGAATCTATCAGTCATCAACTAAAACTAAACTACTGATTGAAGACTATCAGTTGACCTATTGATTTAATGCTATCAGTTGAAGCTGAATTACTAATTGAATGCTATCAGTTGAACTGATTGAAGCGAGAACATTTTTGTCATTTTACATAAACAACCTATTTTCTACTATACACAAAATATTTTCATAATTTTGCTGTAGAGTTTTTTTTTTTTTGTGGCTATATATGAAAAATCCACTAAAAATTTAAAAGGAAAAACATTGAAGTGATTGGTTGTAATCCAATTCAACCTCACATCACGCGTTAGATATTGAAAAATAATCATTTGACTCTTATATTATTTGAAATCATAGTAACATTCGTGTAGGGTTTGTGTCCCCTCTCCAACTTCAAAAAAAAAAAAAAAAAAAAAAAAAATTATCCTATCATGTTAATGTCTGATGCATATCTATCAATAGAATTTATCATAGATTTTAGAAAGTCTCCGCATAGATCAGCCAGCTCTTCTATTTCTATATATATATATATATTTATTTATTTATTTATTATTTTTTTTTTTCTTGAAATATCTATTATAATTATTATAATTACTCTGAATACTACCCATTCAATTTCTTAAACAAAGTCTACGGGAAAAAAAAATTGAAAAAGACACAAATATTATAAAATAAAAGTCAACTAAAAACGGTAAAAATAAATAAATAAATAAATTTTGACATTACAATTTCATGCAAAAGTATAACCACGTATTATTATTGATGGCTAATTGAATGAACGTTACGTTTAGAATGTGCTGTTTTAATAGCATAAGATCTTTCTCTTCCTTCCTTCCTTGTTGACCAACGTTGATTACATACTAATTATTGTCAAAATTAATTTCATTCCCATTTATAACTCCTCATTTCTTACCTATAAATTTACAATTTTCACTTTTGAATTAATATCCATCATTTCTCTTTCTCCAGTAAAATAAAATGGCTAATTCATGCAAGAATTTGCTTACTTTGCTTGCTATTTTGGTCATTTTACGCCCTGCTATCGCCTCTAGGCTAGTTCCCATCGATCAAAGCATTGACACAACATGGTACGATGGCAGTGCTACTTTCTACGGCGACATCAGGGGTGGTGAAACTATGCGTAAGAATCGACAAAATGTTTCTTTTTTCTTGTACATATGAACTAATTTGATTGATTTTGATTGGTGTAGGTATCTCTATTTTAGACATTAAATTAATAATGTTTCGTTTCTTTGGATTTGTTTTCTTTTCTCTCGTGTTTTTCATGCATATTTTCTTTTTAATTAGAAGACATTTATTTACTTGGTTCTTTTATATATATTAAGATAATTTAATTGCCAATATTATCACTTTGTTTTCATGCATATTTTCTTCTTCATTAGCATGTTTCTTTTATATATGTTAAGCTTATCTAAATTTTAAATATTGTTACTTTAATTATTTCATGCATATTTTCTTCTTAATCTGCATGGTTTTTTGGTTTATGTTAAGATTATCTAGTCAATATTGTCACTAATTTATTTCACCTTTTTCACTATATTTCTTTCAATTTCCCCCTAAATAGTGTTTAAAAACATATTGATTTTCTTTTCTAATTTTGAGTTTTAGTTATTTTCTACATTTTACAATGTTGCATGGATATATAAAAGGAATTTATTTTCTTTAATATTGCATGTGAATTTTGTGACCACTTGATTGATATGTGTGTGTGTTAAAGTTGGTGTGCTAATTTTGTTATGCAACTTATTGTGATCATGTTAATAGAGGGAGCATGCGGGTACGGGAACCTATTCGAGCAAGGGTATGGGCTAGCGACTGCAGCGCTAAGCACGGCGTTGTTTAATGACGGTGGAGCATGTGGAGCTTGTTTCGAGATAATGTGCAAGAATGACGAATACCACAGCTGGTGCATACCAAACGCAGGCACAATTAAAATAACAGCAACAAACTTCTGTCCACCAAACTACACAAAAACACACGACATTTGGTGCAACCCGCCCCAACAACACTTCGACCTGTCCCTTTACATGTTCACGAAAATGGCTCCTTACAGAGCTGGCGTCATCCCGGTTCACTATCGAAGGACTCTCTGCCATAAACTTGGCGGCATTCGATTCGAGCTCAAGGGGAACCCCTATTGGCTGTTGGTTTTGCTGTTCAATGTTGGTGGTGTTGGTGATGTTGTTGACGTTAAGATTAGAGGCTCCGGTGGTAGTGGGTGGATCCAAATGTCTAGAAATTGGGGCCAAAATTGGCAGGTTGGCACTGTGCTGGTAGGGCAGGCCTTGTCTTTTCAAGTCACTACAAGTGATTATAGGACAATTGAGTTTGATAATGTAGTGCCTAGCAATTGGCAATTTGGACAGACTTTTGATGGCAAGTCTAATTTCTAGAAATTTGGTTGAGTGTTGTTGCTCTGGTAGGGTTCGGTAGGGTTCGGTTTGATTCGAGCTAATGTAGTTGCAACCAATTGTAAGTTTTTATAGATTTGTATTGAATAAAAGAAAGAGAAACAAATCTCTTCGTTCATTTCCTTAGTTGTTACTCCAAATTATCAATTTGTTATTAAATTTCTTTGCTACAATCCATCCCAATATTTCATCAAACACATTAAATTATTTTGCCTCAATCAACAACGATTAGGATAATGATTAAAAAGAAAAGTATGACATAATTATATTTTTCATTCCATAGAATGAAGTCTCAAAACACAGAAATATGATCCATATAAGATCTGCTCATTTTGATATATATTGAAATATGATCCATAAGATTTGCTCATTCTGAGTCTGACAATTGGATTTTCACAAATCAACCAAACCAAATACCAACATTGATAATTGTTGATTATTAAAGAAAGTGCCAATTTATTTATGTTTAGTTTACTTGAACGTTATATTATTTGGATTATAGTGTTGTTGATCTTGATTTTTTTTTTTTAATTAAAAAAATAATAATAAATAAATAATTTGCATATGTCACGGGTTAAGTGCTATTACTGAATATGTAATTTGCATATGTTTTATGAGTAATTAATATCTATATAAAAAAAAAATAGAAAAAAAAATGTAAGAAAAACCTCAAAACTTTGTTATCGGGGCAAACGCCCAATACTATATAAAAGCATCATGCGCAAGAAATAGAACATGAGGCGATCATAATCGGTATGGATATACCAATAAAATAAAATTAATTATTTCAATTAATAAAAAAAAAATATTATCATTCCAAAACAAGTTCAACATTTCATTATTAAAATTCAAGGTTGTTTCATTATTTTAGATTTTTTTTTTTTTTGTTGGATCTCGTTCTAGTTTAATTCTTGACTTTTAAAATATTCAATTTTAATCTCTAGAATTTTGTTGTTCGTCGAATTTTAGACATTTAACTTTCAAATGTACAAATTTAGTCTTAAACTATCAAAAAAAATTTAAAAAGTAATCATTTTAGTTAAGTAATTTTTTTTTCTCTCTTTCATCTCTCATTTTAAAAAATTAAAAAATAATTGTCTTGGCTCACCCTTGGGCGACAATCTAGCTTTTGTTGCCGATGAGGACAAAATAAGACGTACGACTTTGTGCGTCGCTTTAGGTTAAGGCGACGAGATAAGGCGACAGAGGTGGGGACGAAACATTTTCCGTCGCCTAAGAGATTCATTCTTGTAGTGCATTATTCCGCTTTGTAAAATTTTTATCGCTTTTCTTAACCTTTTTGTATTCAAAATTCATAATTTACTATGGAATCAATGGAAAAAGAAAAAAAAATAGAAAGAAAGTGGATCAGAGAGTAAATTGAAAGGTAAAACTTATAGGAAGAGAAATAATGAAAGATGGAAGTTAGAAAAAACTAATTTAAGAATAAGAAAAAATTCATTTAACTATAAGTACCATTTTTTAACAAGAATCAAAATTTAATATTTAAAAAAATAGATGAACCAAAATTGGACAAACAACCAAATTCATAGATTAGTTGTGAACTAAAATTTGACATTTAAAATCAAATGACCAATATGATATTTTAATCATTATTTCAATATATACATCTTCGGGATGTTTTGATTGAAATTTTGAGAATATTTAGAATTAGTATCTAGAATAAGATTTATATTGAGTATTTAAAAATAATGATTACAATTAAAAACTTGTTTGGATATAGTTTTTAAAAATATTTAAAATTAGTATTGATTTATGTTAATTATTTAGAAGTAATGATTAGTAAGGATTGTAGTCAAAAACTTGTATGGATGTAGTTTTTAAAAGTATTTAAAATGAAATTCTATTTTGAACATTCAAAAGTAATTGTTACAATAAAAAATTTGTTTGAATATAATTTTTAAAAATATTTAAAATGAAAATTTATTTTGAGTATTTACGGTTAATGATTGCAATAAAAACTTGTTTGAATGTATTTTTTATTAGAGTATTTAAAAAATAATCATTTGAAATACTAATCGAAAAACTCATACCAAACAAAGCGGGCTCAACTTTTACAAATATATCGACAAAGATTTTAGTGGCGATGAATACAAAATGCAATTTTGTTACGTTTAAGGAATAATTTAACTGATGATCCATTGCAAATTTGCAATTTCAATAAAAAAAACAACAAAAACAAAAGAATATTTTGTAACTGTTTTAGAAGCTCATCAATTTCAAAAAATAATATAAATTAAAAACATAGTGAAAATACTATTACAAAAATATATTTATTTCTAAAATAATTAAAAATAATAATAATAAGAACCTAAAATCAACTATCAAACAAAACCACTGAGAATAATTAGAAAAATTTATAAAACTAGTCAAATCTAAAAAATAATAACAAATATAGTTATTTTTAAAAAAAATAACTAATATAGTGACTGTATTAATATGTATCATCCCATATTATTAATAAATCATTAATGACTATATATACAAATATTTCAAAATTTGACCACATTTATAATTATTTTGTAAGAATAGCACATGTACCGCAAATTCTTTAATAATTAAGAGGTATAGAATATATATCTTAACTACTTTAGGGCAGGTTAGGCAATTGAAATAGGCTCTGTTTCTAATTCTCATAATTAAACTTAGGTTTTCCCAT
The DNA here is from genome assembly GCA_037832605.1 of Cyclanthera cordifolia. Classification (NCBI taxonomy): domain Eukaryota; kingdom Viridiplantae; phylum Streptophyta; class Magnoliopsida; order Cucurbitales; family Cucurbitaceae; genus Cyclanthera; species Cyclanthera cordifolia. The sequence continues at coordinate 7,744,282 of JBBMEG010000022.1, forward strand.
TAAGTACAAGAGGTTATGCAAAAAGAACAAAACTTAGAAAGAACTCAAATCAACAGTTCATGGCATCATAATCATCCAGCTTATCATTGTATTGTAAAACCTTTCTCTTAATCTTTGATGAATCAACCCAGGTTATGAAGTCCTCCATATTCCTTGTAACTAGAAATGCTGGGTCAGTAACAGTCTCCGGACCAATTCTAATGTGCCCTTGCTCGATGTACGTAACCGCTTCCCTCAAGTGCTCGGCAAACTTCAAACGTACCAAAACCGTCGATAGCCTTCGTCTGCAACGAGAAAGGGTAAAACAAGCTTAAAAGTTAAAAGTAAAAACAAAACAATGAAGCAAAAGGCAATAACAGAGTTGACAAAACGTCTGCAGTTGGAGGGAGTTTCTATTTTTGAGAGTTCAAATATTGGTTGTGTTAGCAGTAAAAACTATGTAATGTTGCAAAGTAGGATGATGAATGTTTTCTATATGCAGGATGTTTGTTTTACCTGCAAAAGGATGACACCGACAAGCGGTCGCATAAATTCAAGCTCTGTCGTGTTGGTATCACGCCAATATTGTACCTAACACATTATTTTTCAGAATGATGATCAAATAATAGTTGAAACAGCTGCACATGTGATCATCAAACATTGGGCAAATAATATCAAGAAGATTAAAATGGCTCCAGAATTCAAAAAAAAACGCAGGGTTGTTTGGTTTGCTGATTTGGAATCCTAATTCCCCAAAATCCTGGGTTGTAATCGGATTTTAATTACTTTACACCTCCCTCCTCCTAGCTAATTGGAGGAGTCTCTTGTAATCCTTTACTAGGCAACAAAAGCTTCTCATTTCAATAAGAAAAAAACTCATACAGCCAATTTCCTTATGAATAATCATTGAGTAGGGGAAGACGGACATGAAAAAGATTGTGGACTGAAACCAAAAAAATCAATGGAAACGTGAAACTCAATAGTTTGAACCAGCAGTATAAGATTTCTTAGCACCTTTGAATTTAGGAAGAAAATAAGGGAGTTGGGTAGCAAAATAAAATGAGGCAGGGCCAGTTGTTCTGGATTGGAGTCTTTTTTGTAATTCGTTTTGTTCGAGCTGGTTTTCTTTATGCCTGTGAAAGGTCAGGTTTTTAAACATAATAGTAACAATTAAACGATACATTAGAAGGGTTAAAAAAACCGACAACCCAAACAATCCGGATTATCCACCCATCGATAGGTTTAGGTTGGTGTTGAATTATCTAATCACCAATCAACCTAAAAGCTTAAGTTTATAGGTTCGGGTAAATTTAATTATATCAACTAACTTGTTGGTTTAACCTTTATAATTTTATAATTTTCTATGAGTTTGATCGATTCTCGAGTTAGACAAAATTTTGCTTGGTTCAACCCAATTCAACCATTTACGCGGGAGCATACACTATCACGATATGTAACTTGGATTCTAGTCTAATATTATGCAATTTATGGCTCGATTCAACCAAACTCAACCATTTATGAACGAATTGGCGGACTCGCCAATCCAAAAATTTGAACCACACAACAAAACAGATAATACTCAAATAGAGTAGAAACATGGCTAATATAGTGCAGGAAAAATTATCCAAAGATAAACCCTAAAAGGAGGCGAAAACTCACAGCTTTTCGAGGAGCTTCTCGGTCAACTCTAATCGAAAAGGGTCTTTCTCGTTCATCTTCTTCAACATGGAAACCAGCTTCTGAACCCCCCGACAAAGAGTCGAATACCTACATCAAATGAAATATTGAAGTTAAAGAAAGTGGTAGAAATATAATAGAAGAAACTTAGAAGTTACTTTTTGTAATCGTCCCGTCCAGTGATGTGATAGCGATGCATAACTTGCGCTTCCCTATGATTTCCTTCTCTCTTCCATTCTAAGAAGTTCACCTTCTTCAAAAGCTTTTGCTCATGAAATTTTAGCTTCCTCATAACTTCCTTTTTGCTTCTTCTACTTGTTTACCTAAAAGACACGGAGCTTCAAACAAATGAGGAATGAGCAGCGAAGAAAGAGAGAAGGTAAAACCCATCCAACCCTATTTATTAGAGTCACCCAACTCAAGCCTTATATTTTCAGATTGGATTGGATCATGAGGTTTGCAACTATAAATATCATTCATTAAATTAGTCTTGCACTATATCTAAACAAAATACAATCTTCCATCATTACCATATCATCAATATAATGGAATGAATATAAATATAAATAAGATAGGAAATTATGCATACAGGTTTGTTTATCCATCAATCGCAATATAAATTTCCAATGAACTGTCAGCAAACACAATAACTAAAGCTCTCGTGAATTGGCAACAAGAACTTAGTCTGCAAGAAAAAATTGTCCACATACTTGAATTGTGTCAATGAATAGATTACACCACCCTGGAATTGTGTGGTTTATGATTGTACAAACGGTTAGTTTAGCCGGGCGCACAATGGCGCAAAGACTCTTTGGAGCCTAAAACACGAGCTTTATTTGCCGAAGCATAGTGTAAACAAAAATATAAAAATATATATATTTAGCACAATGTAATTTTAATCTCTTAGAACAAAGTCAGAAATAAACACATACATTACAACCAAAATACATATAATGATACAAATTAGCTATTCCCATTTCCAAATACATACAAATTAGCTGTAGATGTGCCTGTTCCATATACACACTTACAAAATCAAATTAACTCATGAAAATCCAACAAAGTCACAAGTCATAACAGATACTTCAAAATTAAAATACATATAAACCAAACAAAAAATTAGAACACTGAACACGTTCATATAGATGCTGCTATAATCTATATTTTCTTTCTCTTTTTTTTTTTTTTTGAAGAACAGAACAAAATAGAAGACTCGCCTCCACAGTGAGTCTTCTCACAACAACGATGTGGACACCGGAAGACGGCGAGTGGGACAATGAGGAGAACGGAGATGAACTGAAATCGCCAGTCCTCCGACAACAATTGAATGTCGATTTCAGAAAGTAAAATTATTGTTATATTTTAAAAAAATAAGCACAAATGATAAGATTCGCCACCGCCGCTGAGTCTTTGAACGACGATGACGGCGTTGGATCGGAGTTGAATGATGACTTCGAGAGTTGACGATGACATAAACGGACGAGAAGTTGCATTAGGGTTTGAAAACCGTAAAATGATTATAAATAAAAATTATTTCCCATGATTATAAATACAAAAATTGTGTTCGGATGTTACCGTTCATTTTTAATAGTTACATAAAACTCTTTAAGATAATACCTCCGAGAGGGCACGGAGAGTGGGTGAAAACTTACTATCTTCATTCCTCTTCTCCAAATATATCCTAAGTGTGCGTTTGGATCTATTTATGTAAGTCGTCGATTGTATTTTTATAACTAAAAAATGGGCAATTTTTTTAATATATGAGTGACTATCTAAATATATGTATCAATTGATCATAACTTTTTACAAATCTTATTAATGACGAGCTCCCAAATATTGACAAGTACAAAATAGGCAGCGAAACACAAGAGCACCTCCAAATTGACACCAAATATCTCTTTAGATAATCATAGGAATGACAAACAAGATAGCAACAAAGGACCGTCTCGACCAATTTCCTCGAGTTGTATTAATCTTCCATTGGAGCTTTTTTTTTCTTTTTCGAAATCGAAGCTTTGCTTCATTACATCCGGGGTAACCACGTTCGTTCCTAAGCCAGACGCCATGAGAAATCAAAGAAATAGAGACTACAAATTAATGTCACATATAGCAAACTCGAGATGTTGAGGGATCACACCTTCATAGCTCAAGGCTTCAACCAACCGTGTCACCTCTTGGGGGCCATTGAAGCTTGTTGTTTATCATAATAACGTAACTAGTTGTAGAAATACAAGTTTATGATCCAACTGATTCAAGTTTCATCTAACCTACTCAAATGCAATATGGTCGAGAGAAAATTCAAATTGATTTTATGATATTTTTTCCACATCTAACTTGATAATAACGTCTTTATGTTTTGATCATTTTCAATAATAAACAATCTCGTTAAGTAACATCATATCAATCAATAATTTGATGACTACGAACTAATTAAGATTCGCCTTTTTTAGCGTAACCATTGTATTTATGATCGCAAATTTGAACTTACAACATTTAAATTAATATGATATGTATCAACTATCCCTAGGCCAAACCTATGTTTTGACCATCCCAAATCTACTTGCAACTCTTAAATACCGTACATTTGAAATAAGAGAAAAAATGGTAATTAAAAAAAAAGAAATTAATGAAAGCAAAAAATCTAAACCAATAAAAATAAGCCACGTATTAAAAGTAGTTATTAACACGTAGTATAATGTGCATAGTTTAGATGGGTAGTTGAATCTGTTCATAAATAAAAAAAGGTATTTGAATTGGCTTTTTGTTAAAAGCGTTGAACTTGAGTTGCAACTTATGGGTGTGTTTGTTTGTTTGTTTTTTGGTAGAAATTACCGCTCCTAACTACTCGTTTGTAGTTGGTAGCAAACAACTTTTCTTAACCACTCGTCAAATTCTCTATTAAATTACTCGATCAAATTTTACATCAAACATATCACTCAACTACTATTAATAGTGGTTCTCAAATAAGTAATTAATTACTCAACCATTATTAATATACAAGTAGTCAACTACGCCAAACCATTTTAACTCTCCCACTTCACTATTTTCTAAAAAAGAAAAAAATAAATAAACACACCCTACATGTGAATAGTTAAGGAGACAAAATTCAAATAAAAACAATAATAAAAATAAACAAACAAAAAAAAAAAGTAAAGGGAAATTATTATTGTTATCTTCTTTTGAAATGGGGAAACTATTAAATAAACAACAAAAGTAAAGGGAAAATTATTATTATTATCTTCTTTTGAAATGGGAAAATTATTGTTTTAGTTCATAAGTAAAGCGTGTAGTTTATAAGTAGTTCTTTGGTTTCAAAATAAATAGTTTTACTTTCAATTTTTTGGAATGCTCATCTTCCATTAGTTATTGAGTAATAATTAATTTTAGTTCCTAAACAAAATCATTAGTTTCATGATATAAGACTCAGTTACGATAATTAGGAGTGTATAAAAAAAGCAATTACTAGACCGATTCAGACCAAAAAATCTAGAGTATGAGCCATCAGAACTATCAAGTGTAAAATGTATGGTTATGATTTCGAGGTGTTTGGTTGCAAGAGGATGAGATGAGAAGTCTCTCCATAATCACATTTCTCAAAAAACAATGTTTTTATTCTCATATTATTATTTTTAACTTATCTTCATAACAACTTCTTACTTTCACTATACTCACTATCTTAATCTCTCGATGACCATTTATTTTTCAAACAAAGATAATGACTATCTCGATTATTATTCCATAAACTCTAAATACTAATAATAATTCTTCTCACGATCATTGTATTGTTGATAGAAGAAGAGAGGTAAAACACGACTTAAAAATCACTTATTTTTGTGTAGTAAACATTAGTTATTAATTACTTATGAAATCTTGAACTATATTTCACATCAAACATATCACTCAACTACTACTAACACCAATATTCAAACAATTAATTAATTACTCAACCACTATTAACATCAAACTTTAAATAAGTTGTCAATTACTTAAACTACTATTGTTATACAAAAAAATTACTTCAACTATTATTAACACGAATTGATTTTATTTTCACTATTTTCTAAAAAAAAAAAAAAACACATATTTATTTTCTTTCTCTATAATATTTACCCTCCTCTTTTCCCAAACGCACCCTTTACAATTTTTGTTGGGTTGTTTGGACTGAATATAAAAATAAAAATGAAAATAAACAAATAAGAAATGTAATAAATAAAAGAGACTTCCTGTTGAAGCTAAGCCAACCCATTTCTTCTCTCGATCTTCTTCGAACATTTTCACTTCTGAGTCCCAAATTTTCAACTCTAATTTATGATCAAATTTCCTAAATTAGCCCAAAATAAAAACAACTCTCTGATCCAAAAAATTCCAATTTTCCCCGTAAGCACAATTTCCCCGCCATTTGCTTCCCCTCATTTCTCTCTCTCTATCGCTAGGGCTCCGTCTTTCTCTCTCTCCTCTTTTTCCTCTCTGAACTCAGCTCCGGCTTCCAAATTCGACCTCGATTTCACTTCCTTCAATCTTCATACTCTTCATGCTCTTGCTCTCTCGATCGTCCTATCTCATCTATGACTTTGCTGCCGTCTGCTTCCGGCTCCGGCCACGCTCACCGCGGTATTGGCTTGTCAAACACTATTCACTCCGAGGTTGCTCCCTGCTTGCCTTTGCCTTCGCTTCCGGTCTTCTTCGGTGCCTCCGAGCCTGAGCTTCGCCTCTTCGATGAGCCGGCTGGGAGCTATGCTTCTTTGAGGAGCGGTGCTCTTGCTAAGTCTAAGAAGATCGCTGATCTGCTTCGTGCTACTGATATCTCTTACTTGTGAGTTCATTTTTTGTAATTTTAAATTATTGTGATTCGAATTTTATTGTTCTCTTCAGTTCGGTTGACTGAATTTTGGTTCAGCCGTTCTTGTTTCTGGATTTGGCGTTGTTGCTATTTCTGCCTTCACGGAAATTTTTTCTTTTTCAACCGTTTATTGCGGATTATTCTATCTCGCGGTTTCTTTTAATTCTCTCGCGCATACGTAGTCTGACAATTTGAAAATTTAGCCGTGTACAGTATTAACTATAGTAACTGACAAATTTTGGATTAGTGAAGATAAACGTTGTTGTTTTTCAAATTTCATCCACAGTCTTAACTAATTTTACACTATGTAGTAGTTGATTCTGCTCTAGAGTTGTAGGTAAATCATTTGGCCTTTTTATGTCATCTTGTAATCGTGGAAGTTTGTAGTCGACCAGGCATCTTAGTTACTTAATCACGGAAGATTTACTCTTGCCTAGCAAAGAAGGCTCCTATTTCATATCTTATGTAGCTATTTGAGATTTTTTGAGTTGCTACAGTTGCATTACCGAGTTATGATGTACATTGGCTTAGTGATTCCCTTACCTAAGTCTTTTTAGATTGACGCTCTTTTTATTTTGCCAGCCTATTACATTTTTTCTCATTGCTTATGAACAGTAAACTAAAATAAAGTTACATGCTATCCTTTTCTTTATTTGATTATTTTTCATTTTGATGTGAATAACAGAAATCTCAGAGAAGATGTGAAGGATCTTCCAGAGGCGTCCATGGAGCCTTTTGAACTCTATGAGGAAGTTCTTCGATTTGACGCCGATGCCTTCAATTATACTACTGCTCCAGGTAAACGAAGTCTTGAAATGCTTTTCTTCCTCATTTAATAGTGAGCGATGTTTACCTTTATATTGTCAGTTGCCATATTTTGTAAGCATAATTTGAGTGACACAATCCAAATTATTCCTTTTCTCCAAATTAATGAATGAAAGAGCTTTTGAATCTCTTATTCTGAGTGAAGTTGGCATGATATTATCACTTTTTGTGATGTGTTGGTTGATATAATTAAATTTACTCCAACCCATAAGGGTAAGCTTTTGACTTGATTGGTGATTTAACATTATTCAGCATGCTATCAGAGTAGGAAGTCTTGAGCTTGTAGGACATTCCTCAAAATTTTGAGCTCACAAGTGAGGGGAGTGTTGGCTGATATAATTAAATTTACTCCAATTCATTAGTTTAAGCTTTTGTCAACGAATAGCTATATCAGTCAACTTTATTTTTTTTGGGAGCTTGGAAGCTGATAGAGTTGGGTATTTAGAGGAGTTATGATTAATGTCGGGACATATGTGTTATTAGTTAAAACGTTTGTTGGAGAATTTGGTTCTATATAGAGGGTGTGAGTAGTGGAGAAGGTATCAAATAGAATGGCCAATATGGTTTAGATCTTGAAAGAGCTACAAAATGGGAGGGTCCAAGTTGATAGGCTATATGGTCACAATACCAACAATATATAACAATCTAAGTTTTCAGCAACTTAGAAAAAAAATATATTCAAGCATTTTCCAAGATCAAACTCGTGTCTAAAACAAATTACATAATCAACAATTTGGAAACGCTACGCTTACAAATATAGACGAAGTAATCTAAATTATAAGCATCAAGAACGATAATTATAAAAGATTAAGGAAGAGAAATTGACACCGGTTTATCCTGGTTCACCCAAAAATGGCTACGTCTAGCTCTCTGCTACCAATTGCAAGATCCACTAAACGTTGTTGGGAGAATACAAGAGTTTTACTATAGTCTTCAATGGAGGAAAAATACCATCTTACGAAGACTACACAAGAACAAAAACTCACCAAAGCTTCACAAAAGCTCTCTCTATTTTTTTCTTACTCTCTGTATTTTTTGTAAACTCACAGTGCACCACACAAAAGCTACTGCATAGAAAAGAGAAAATCATCATTCTTTTCTCTCACATCTAACTGCACACATTTTTTTAATTAAAAAAAACTACCCACGTTTTGTACCTATGAAAACTTGGTTTATCTTGTAATTTCCATATTTCTTTATGAATATAGTTTGGTTCTTATCACTTCCGTTGCTGTTTTTTAGTTGTAGTCTTGTAGATAATGGAAAAGTTCTACTTCTCTAAATGTTTTATCCTCTTTATTGCTACACTTTATATTATTCTTTCCTTGTTTGGTTTCTTTATTTTTTTCTTAACTCCTTTTAGGAATTTGTATCCCTCAAAGAGTCATCTTCTTTTCATTATTTTCTTGTTAAAAAAAGTAGTGCAGAAGTCCATATGGTGCATATTTGTTAGATTTTATTTTACTCGAGTGACTATTATCATTTGTTTTGCAGTCGATCATTTATTTTTGAACTTACTGTCTATTGTGCTGTTCAAGTTTCTCAGGTCCTATTATGGAGCACGTCTCTAGCAGTACTGTATCAGATAGGAAAGTTTTTGAGGAGAAACTACCCATTAAAAGTCAAGTTCAAGGAGACTCTAGAGCATTTCAAAATCATAAGCCTGAATCTATACCTACTAATGTATGCAGGTGTTAGGATATCCATTTTCTTCATTTTGCTACTTGTGCTTTGCTAATCCTGGCAATGAAAATCCACAGGATGTACCAATATCATCTTCTAGAAAAGCAAAAGTTAAGAAGAAAGGAAGAGATGAAACTTCTGTTAGAACAGATTCTTCTGAGCTTCAAGGTTGTTCTAGCTTTTCTTTGGGCTAGTTAAAGAAAAGCTGCACTGTATTTCACTTCATTTCATTTTTCATGGACTAAATATTACTTTGAATATTGTAGATACCACCCTTGCAGACTTTTGTGAATTTTTAGCGGACTTTTGTGGCAGAGCTGAAATTGTCAGTGATGATCGTGATGAAACAGAGTGGCTGGCTCTGCCTCTGACTGATATAAGAATGCTTGTCAGTGAAATAATGTCCATTCGTTCAAAGAAACTTCTTCATTTGGTTTCTCTTGATAACCTGACGAGGCTGTTGAAGGTTTTAGATCATCAGATACACAGAGCAGAAGGATTGTCTATTGAAGAGTGTGAACACGTGAGTCTGCTACTTTTGTATTATAGTTTTTCACTGTTCTATCATATGCAATTTGTAATTTTTCTATTATTCTCTCGGTGTTTGTTCCTATGCACTTGAACTGTTATGATGAAGTAGGTATAACAGTAGCAATTGAGTCCTTAAATCGACGGACATTTGCCTTTAGCTGTCTGATCTGTGTAGTTGTTAACTCTATGAAAAAAAGCATGTATTTTTTGTCTGATTCATTCATTTACTCCGAATAATAGATGCATAGCTTTCAGTCCTTTTGTTATTGGGTTCTGATTCTGTTATTTGAAACATAAGGTTCCAGTAAAACATAAATGTTTACACATATATTTGCTTCATATTGCCGACATAATTAGTACCCGCCTCATACTGGGTTATATGACTGAGACATAATCTTCCTCGTGACAAGACTGATTCACAAATATCTATGAGCGTTCGAGTCATTTTATCTACACTTCAACTATTATCATGAGACAAATCGTCAAACCCTTCAGAATTTGGGTGGCAAGAAATCCGGTAGGAAATTTTGTGGATAAGTAAGTGGCCGCCATGGATAGAATTCATCATCTCTTAGATCTCCGAAACCTTTGACTACTAGGCCAATCCATGTTTTTTTATTAATAAATGAAAATACCAGGGGGTGTCTGAATTTGGAGGAGAGGAAGAGGAGAGGAAAAGGAGGAGTTGAATTTCATTGTTTGTTTTTAGTATATCACAACCTCACACCAACTCCTTCTCTACCTCTCCTCAACTTCTCTCCAACATCCCATCAAACCTCAAATCAAATTTTATCAAATTTCATCTAAAATAAACATCTTCTCTTTTAAACACAAATCCCAGAAGTTTTTTCAACCTCTCATCTCTAAAACACCAATCCCCAAACAAATGCTTCATATCACCAAATCACTCAATTTTCTCTCTTTCCTCGTCTTTCTCTTCTCTTCCTCTCCTCTCATCAACTTCAAAATCCAAACACTCCCAAAGTGTCATTGAGAATTTTTTTTTTTTAAAGAACAACATAAGGGCATAAAAACAGCCCAAACCAAACAGGAGACTCTCTATAAAAATACTCTTAAATCTGAAGAAATTACGAATAAAGGGTAATTACAAAACAAGGCCGAGTGAATAAGGCCTATAGAAAACATAAAGTTTAGTTAAGGTCTAAACATCCTCCAAAGATCTCTCTAAAAATGTAATGACCTAATCGGTAGATGTCTGTCTATTATAAGGAAGTTAACTCATGCATGGAAATATAACTTTTTAAATCAAGCTCGTGAATAAAAACAATCCATAAAGATAGTCATAAAAACTTAGATAAATCATAGGTTAATCCAGAGTACTTAGTTCAGAAAACAAAACAAGTTCATATGCAAGGCTAACATAACAAAATAGTTCATGCTGGAATTAACCTTCTAAACATAAATAGAGGACACAACAAACGCATCCCCATGGTCCACATCAGCTGCTTGATGAGTCATCCTGGTACAGTTGCACATGTGAGTAAAATTCACAAAAGAAAAGGGTGAGTTGTTAAACTTAGTAAGAGGCTTCTAAACAGGGTATGACATGCCTACAAACCTAGAGCAACGTGATAATCATAAGCCTGAAATGAAGCTATAATCAGAGGAAGGGTATATATCCAAATTCTGAAATACACGTGTCAATCAACCCATACCTCATGAAAACACAACATGAGCAGTCTTCTTACTAATGCTAGAAGACTAGAAAACCTCTACTCATGATACAACCAGGGTAAGGCAGAACACACTAGGAAATGAGACTTCAATGAGCATTTATGGGTCATTCTGAACACATCAGGTCCATCACATGCTATCCCATAGTGCCACTAGTGCTCAACTACTAGATTAGCTCGCATGGACGGTGATCAGACCACTACCTACACCTCGCCAAGGCTGGCAATGACCGAACCAAGGCTTGCAACAGACCTCGACTCTTCGACGCATTCAACAAGCCGTTAGCTCGATTGCTCACACGAGTGCGCCACTGCACGACTTGGCTCGCAAACAGAGACGAAGAGAGAGAAAGAGATTTGGTGGGAGTCGTCTCAGCCTGGGATTGAAGCTCTTTTTAAGTTAGGGTGCTCGACACTAACTGGGTATGAACAAAGAGAAAGGTTGGTAAGAAAAGTTGGCTGGGGTAAAGAAAAGAAGTCATAATTTTATGATGAAGGAATGGAATACGTGAAGTTGACAACTCGACAACCATTGGGGAAGAGAGCTTGAAGATGGATTGATGGGGACTTGAGAGCTTGGAGTTAAAATGGTGGAGGCTACTCCAAATGTCTCGGAAGCCCTAAAATCAAGGAGACAAGATATTTAAAATTCCAACAAAAGGTGGCAAAGTTCCAAATTGCTCTTATTTATAGGGAAATCACCCAATTGCTCTATTTATGGTTATTTTAACCTTTTAACCACTAAGGGTGAAATGTTTAAAATCCCATTTGGATGACAAAAGACTATAAAATTGCAATCATTCTTGCTTTTCACAAAATTCTCATTTTCGTTGAAAGAAATTAACCCCGATATTAGCTCAGTAGCTTCTTGGATCATGGATGTGCCAACATCAATTCAAAAGTCTTGAAAAACAAGACTCCAAACCTCAAAAGGCATCTTGCACTCCCAATTCCCAAAATAGATGGTTTAAATCATTGTCACCCCTTGGACATAATATACAACAAGTTGGGCCGAAAGAATAGAGCCTTTCTTCTCACTCTGTCTAAACTGTTGACCTCACCATGCTAAAATGGTCAGATAAATATGATAGAGTACCAAGAGTAGGATAGGAATATGTGTAAGGGTATAATAGTAAAAGTCATTAGTGTTTTTGTATAAATATGAGGATTAGGGTTTTGGAAAGAGAGGAAAAATATTGGTAACATTGTCTTGGCAAAGACTTTGGTGGGAGAGTCTTAGCCCTCTCTTTCTAAAGACCCTAACCCTCATATTTATACAAAGACACAGATGACTATTTACTATTATACCCTTACACATATTATACACATATTCCCATCCAACCCTCGGTACTCTATCAAAATATCTTAACCTTCTTTAAAATTTCACCTTCCATAGATGGGAAAAGACAAACTTCCAACTAAGAGGAAGAAGAAGCCTCACATCGATCTTCATTGGGTTAGGAATTCAGCAATGCACATCGACGTGTCCCACTCTACAACAAAAATTCCCTACAAGATCAATAAGAGCTACTAGATCTAGCATGTACCTATTGGATACAAAATGCCGAAACCCAAAGAGATGTAAGAGTAATGATCCAAAGAGGCCAATGCCTTAGTTACCCACCATCGTTTCACACCAGATAAATGAAACAATTGAGGAAATCAGGAACGAAGAGGACTCTTTCCCTTTTTTAGTGTTAATGTTTTTGAAGTACAAGACACATCTTGTAGTGAAAAGTTTCTTAGACCTCCTTTTTCAGGGGCAGGATGCCCATAATTGAGTTGAAGAAGGGCAACTCTTTAATGTTAAAACAAGAAGATTAGTGAATAAAAGGCGTGCTTTAGCCAGCCTTGTGTAAGTGCATTTTCATTTTGTTTGGGGACGCAGAAGATGCGGCATTGACCTACATCCTTGGGTGGGTTGATAATGCATCTCCCCTTTCCCATTTGATTTTTTTTTTTGTTCTTATGAAGTCTAATTTGCTACAAAAAAACTATACAACAATCTAATTTGGTGCTGTAATGGTTAAGGAACTATTTTTATGTGAAACTTGTGTACATTGGAGGTAATTATTCTCTATATTTTATTGGGATCTGGTTTTTTGTGTGGCCTTGGGAGTTTTTTGGAGTAGAAATGCAAATGACTTAATATTGATCTGCTTGGTTTCTGCCATTGCTTTATGAATTCTTTATTTTAATTCAGACTATATTTCCCCACCATATTTCAGTTAGATTCTGATGCAGTTGCAACCATCTTTAGTGCTTTGGAGTCCATACATGCATCTCTTGCAGTGATGGCTTATGATCAAATGCCAAAGTTGCTTTATAAAGAAGAGGTTTGTACTTCTTAGTTGCTTGCGTTTGTCTTATTCTGATGAGCATTCTATTGTGTATCTTTTGCTTATTCTGGTATCCATTCCTATAAAAGCTTAGAAGTCTGCAATTAAACGTGCTTCACATTTAAGACATGTCGGACTCCTCAATGTGTTGAGAGTAGTATGTATTTCTACTATGTTTGACACAATTTTTTTCAATAGACAAAAATAAAGGAAAATTTAAACAAAAAAGCTGGTTTCTTGACCATCCTTCTTATCCGAAGTATGCCTTCTCTCTCTAGTCTCTTCAACAGATTAGATGATGAGTAACATGTTATGAGATTAACTGAAGGCATGTAGGGCTGTGGGTCTAACAATTGAATGCAAAAAATAGAGATCAAAACTAATTTGGTGGAGGTGGACTTGAATTTTTAGGCATTTGCTACATGATCTTGTGTTGTTCTTAAATTTTGTTTGTTTTAATAGTCAATCCTTTGTTTACACTTGAACAACTATGAAAAAGAATATCTTTACTTTATTTCTCGCACACAAATAATGATACATCTCATGTTGTTTAAATAGAAACCATTCCTAACTAGAATAGGAAAAATAATAAAACTAATAAAATAATAATAATATAATAAGTTCTAATATCCCTTATTATATTTACAAGATAATCAAACAACCAATATAACCAACATACACTATCTCATATGTAGTGTTAATTATTAATATTATTTATGTGTATGTCAATTCTATATATTATGCGCTTTACTTCATTGGGCTTTTAACTTTATTTTTATAAATAAGCTTCCAAAGTGACGATTACACTTCGGTGTACTTTATACTTTAAGAAATGTTGCTGACGATGTATGCAATTCATCTAGATTGATGATCGAGAATACTTTTTTTTTTTCTTTATCAGATCATAGAGAGAATTTTGGAGTTCTCCCGATATCACATAATGGGTATTATGTATGCTTATGATCCTTCATATCGTGCTTTGCATAAAGGAAGTGAAAATGACGGGTTTGAAGGTTAGTAGTTTAATTTAGACTAAAGCTATTTACTGTAGAAATCATTTTCTACCAAGTTGTTTGAACTTGAATTATGTTTGGAGTATAATTGAATTTGTGGTCTCTCTCTCTTTCTTATTCTTTAACTTATTGACCTTGGACTTTGCACTCAATAGATCATTGATCATGTGTTTTTTCTCTCTTTCTTTATTGTAGCATTCTATTTTACTAATCTCTTTGTGGAAAGTGAATACATGTTTCCACCTTTGTTTTTATTATACATTTATAAAGCAAGGTTGTTATGACTTATTTTACCAACGGTATTGAGTATGACTTCTGTTCACTATAATTTACAGATAAACATTGATCAGTTCCATGTACATTTTTTGATTTTCCAGTCAATGAAGATGAAGAGCTTGATGGTGACTATGGTTCATCAAGTAAGAAGCGCCGTGGCGTTAAAACTTCTAAAATCAGGAGACCTACCTTGAACAAGTGTGCCTATCATATTATGTCTCTTTAACATTGAACATTACAACATGTTCTAAAGAATTTGTCTAAATAATACATATATTTTTATGCTTTGACAGGGTGTCTACTGCTGTTAATACTATTCTTCAGAAGATGTGCACCATTATTGTTTTACTTAAGGATTTATTGCTGATAGAGAGATTACCAGATAGTTGTATTCTTCAATTAGTGAAAACAAGCTTTTCTACCTTTTTGGTAGACAATATTCAGCTTTTGCAACTGAAGGCAATTAGTTTAATTTGTGGGGTATGAGTTTCGGCTTCTCTCTCTGCATGTAATATTGTGTTAATTTTTCTTATATAAAAAAGAAATATTGGACACTTAATTGGTTGCTACTATTTTAAATCTTCTGATGGTACATTCAAACTTGTGCAGATTTTTTATTCATATACACAACATCGTAATTATTTGATAGATGAATTAGTTCAGATGCTCTTCAAGTTACCATCCACAAAGCGCGCTTTAAGAGCTTATCACCTACCTGAAGAAGAACAACGTCAAATTCAAATGATTACTGCCCTATTGATTCAATTGGTACATTATAGTGCAAACCTTCCTGAACCTTTGAGGCAAGCATCAGATAGTAATTCCATCTTTGAAATTTCAGTCGATAGTAGTTGTCCTTCCAAATGCCAAGAAGCAGTTACAGAGGCGTGCATTCATTTTTGGACTCGTGTACTTGAGCGTGTTGCTAATGTGAAGACTCAGGATGCATCTGAAGTGAAAGTAATGATGGAAAACATGGTTCTGGATTTACTCACAGCATTGAATTTACCTGAATATCCGGCATCAGCTCCTATTTTGGAGGTAGTGATCTTTCAGTTCTAATTCTTATAATTGAAAAAGAAAAGCTCATTATTATTTTTTATAATTATGATCCAATCCTAAGGCATATTCATTTGCAGGTTCTTAGTGTGTTCTTACTTCAGAATTCTGCACTGAAATCTAAAGATATCTCTGGTCGTTCTATGGCCATTGACTTTCTTGGCATGATTGCTGCAAGGTTGAAACGTGATGCTGTCATTTGTTCCACAGACAAGTTCTGGATATTGCTAGAGTTGGGCAACAAGGAGGATGTTGCTGCTGAGAATTACCCTAAAGATCTCTGTTCTATATGCTTGGACAGCAGGGTGGAAAAGTATTTCTTAGTCTGTAATGGTTGTCAGAGGTTATTTCATGCGGATTGCTTGGGAGGAAGGGAAAATGAAGTTCCTAATCGGAGCTGGTACTGTCAAATTTGCCACTCCAGAAAACAACTTCAAGTATTACAATCATATTGCAAATCCCAATGTAAGGATAATGGTGAGAAGAGCAAAGATCGTTCAGATAAAGGTTCTAAAGCTTCTTGGCTTGTCGCAAACATTGAAATTGTTCAGCAGTTGCTTTTGAATTACCTCCAGGAAGTTGGTTCTTCAGAAGATGTTCATCTATTTATTCGCTGGTTTGTATGGGTTTGACCACCCTTATTTTGTTGTTATTTTATTGTATTGCAATTAATTTTTAAAATTTCTTGCTATTGTTCTGATATAAATGCACATATTGTAGGTTCTATCTCTGCCAGTGGTGCAAAGATGATCCCAAATCTGAGCATAAGTTTAATTACTATCTCTCTAGACTGAAATCTATGGCAATAGTGAGGGACGGTGGCAATACTTCCTCATCATTGACTAGGGAGTCAGTTAAGAAAATTACTCTCGCACTAGGACAACAAAATTCTTTCTCTAGAGGTTTCGATAAGATTCTTCACATGCTTCTGGTTAGTAAACTTCTGTTGTTGTTGTTTCTATGCATAGATGTACAACTGAAAGTCTGATAACATGATTGTTCTCATCCAGGCAAGCTTAAGGGAAAATTCTCCTATAATTAGGGCCAAGGCGTTACGAGCGGTGATACTCTTCCCTCTTTTTTATTTATTTGTTATTTTAACATCACATTGTATTTGAAACTGTGCTTATATTTTATCTGATTTAATGAAGCAGGTCAGTATTATAGTTGAAGCTGATCCAGAAGTATTGGGAGACAAACGCGTGCAACTGGCTGTTGAAGGAAGGTTTTGCGACAATGCTATATCTGTCAGAGAAGCAGCTTTGGAACTTGTTGGCAGACATATTGCCTCGCATCCTGATCTTGGTTTCAAGGTCTGTAAATGCATGTTTTAATTTGCATTTTGTGATATGATTATCTCTAACTCTCTCATTTCCTCGTTTTCAACAATGTGTTTGATTTTGCAGTATTTTGAAAAAATTGCTGAGAGAACCAAAGATACTGGAGTTAGTGTGAGGAAGCGGGCCATCAAAATCATTCGAGATATGTGCACGTCAAATGCAAATTTCTCGGAATTTACAAGGGCATGTGTAAATATCATGTCTCGAGTTGGTGATGATGAATCAAGTATTCAGGTAGTTTAAATCAAGGGCATTTTGCCTAATACTGCTCTCAATAAAGCGTATCATTTCCAGGTTACACGTGTTTTGGTTATTCCATTTATTTAATGCCATAACTATACTCTTTCTGCAATTCTTTTTTTCTTGAGTAACAGCATTCGATAAAGTATTTCTTTCTGCAATACTTTTGTTCAGTATTTGATTGATTAATCTCTTTGAAATGCAAGAGAAACCTACCAGGGACAAAAATGTGGTGGGTGCAAGAAATTGAAGAGGAATACAATTCTTTTTTTGCTATTTCTTCATCTTTGATTATTTATTTGTTGATACTTTTAAATGAATCCTTGTTTACTTTGAGTTGATTCAAAGACTTTTTTTTCTTGGGAAGTACCTTTTTACTCTATGTGGATGTTTGTTTTGAGTTTTTATGGAGATTTTATAAATGAGCTTTTATAATCACTTTTTAAAAACCTTATACAAACGAGCTATTATTACAATTTCTTCTTTATAATCACTCAAATAACTCCTCATTTCTAAACACTCAAAATAAACACTCCACAATTTTACAAACAAACACCCCCTATAGGTTTGGAGTGAAGTATCTATTTGGCCCCTAATGTTTCAAAATCAAAGATATTTCCCCTTAGCATTTTAATAATGATCAATTTTAGTCATTGTATGTTTTTAAAGTCTACTTTTATACTTTCTTTTAAAGGGAGTGTTTGTGGCTAGGGGATGAAATAGGGAAAATGATAATGAGAATAATTCTCGGTGTTTGGGCCATTGAGAATCATTCTCCCATAATCACATTTCTTCGAAATGACATTTTTATTCTCCTCTTAACTACTTTTTATTCTTCTATAAAAACTTTTTATTCTCATTGTAACATTTTTTTCACTCGCATTATACTCATTTTATTTTTTTCCTTCACCCCAAACACAAATAATTATTCTCCCCATAATTGTTCTCTTTCCTATTCTCCCTCTAATTCTTATTCCCCCTATAATCATTTTAATTCCTCTTCCCCTAAACGCACCCAAAATTTTAATTCACGTTAAGACTAAAATAATCACTTCATCAATATATTGAAATTTGAAATTAGTCTAGTCATCATCTTAGACAACATTATGTTGTGTCGTTAAAAATCTTGTTATCTCATGGACTAAAATTGAGCCTTATTGAAATGTCAGAGGTAAAAAGGTTTGATTTGAATCATAGGAACCAAATAGAATTAGAAACTATATGTTAAGCTTCTGCACTAAAAGTTTGCAAATAACAGAATCAATAATACAAAAGCTTGGAATTCGTTAATGAGGTGTAAGGATTGACGAGTAGTTTAGGTTACAATCGCCATTCAAGAGGGTGAACTCTCCCTAGCTTAACAACATGTATAACTTGAAATTACAATAATCAGATAGCAAAATATTCAAAACAAAATACTATAAGTACTAACAGGCTGACGTGGTCTTGAGAAGGACTAAGCTACCCCTCCCTGGTAGTTTCCCATTTTACCCTTGTGAGTTTAACTTGAGTGATTGGAACCGAGGGTCTAACAAGTCCTTATTCGTTGAACAATTCCTTGTCCTCAAGGGAAAATTGCGATTGTTCACGTATGACGGTCGTCGATTTCCATGTGCCTTTGTGCATCGACAGTCCTTCCATTGGATTAGCACTTTTGGTTGTCTCTTTTCTTCGTTCCATTGGTAGGCTATCGTAGATTCTGGTTTAGCTATCCACTTGTAGTCTTCCGTTAGCAGAGGGGGTGTGCTACCAAATTAAACTTGTCGTAATAAGCCTTTTTTTGTTGCGAAACGTTATACATCGGGTGAATGTGTAAGACCACCGATGTGGCTTACCTACGCTTGTAAAGGAAAAAAAGCCCTCGAAGAAATAGAAGTTGAAGAATTAGAAGAGTTTGTTGGACATACAAAGAGGAAGAGACTCCACCTATCATTCGACTTATGTCAGGAGGGGAAAGCGAGGCAAGGAGGTTGGATCGTCGAGCATAGGCACAAGAGATAGTGGGGAGTGAAAATGTGGTGGTCCCCAAAAAGCCAGAGCATAGGGGTATTAATCCCAAGGAAATCATTCTCGAAGCAAAATTTCAAAAGAGCTTTTGAGTAGGAGAGCCACCAGCCCTCTCGAATAGCTGGGTAGCTAGTGTCTTGTAACTACTCTAGTTTTGTGTTAGAACGCTCCTTTAGTTCTGTATCAACGTTTCCTATTAAATAAATCATTCGCTGGTGGACCATTCTTGGATTTGTGTGTGTGTGGTGTGTTTGTTAGTTGTTTTTCTTGCAAGTCGGATCGATACCTGACAGAATGCTGGAATTTGGAGGTAGTTGTAGTTTGTAAGTGACTTTCCTTATTTTCTCCAAGATTTGTATGGACCGAAATATTTGTCTGGTTTCTCTTCTTGGCTACTGACAACTGTCGGTAAGGTCTCAGCCTACATCGTATTCCACTTCTCGATGTCGTCTATCTGCAATTTCTTTCATATGTTGTTAAGCGATCTGCAATTTATCTTTCATTTGCTCAATGGTCAAATCTCTTTCTTGGAGGTATTCATCTAGCGTAGCGTTGGATGTTCTTTGATTGCCATAGAAAGTTATATGTGGTGGAAAACAACCATACATCTTGGCGAGTGTTAGGAGTGATTGCTTGGTTGCGTTGGCATATTGTACATCTTTCCACGTACCTTTAACGTTGTTTTTCATGTCAATCCAGTGTAATTTTCTCTTAAGACGCTTGTACATTGGCAAAAATCTAGAATGACCTCTCAGAAGCAAGTCATGGTAGCCATACATGAGTGCATTCCTCATCTAGATGGAAGCCAGGATTGCCAACTTTCCTTTGTAAATAAGTTTTTCTAGTGCAGGGTGTATGGTGGTCTAGCTGGGTTGGTTTCCAATTTCATCTTGATCTGTCGAAGAACTTGATCATTTTCTAATACCCTTTTGATTAGTTCTATATTGATCACGGACGATGTGAACAAACTTGCCAAGTTTGGTCAATATTGGAACTAATCAAAAGGGCGTTAGAAAATGATCTCGAAATCCATATGTGACAGTGCATCGGTTGCTTTATTCTCAAACTTTGGTCAATATTGGATCTCAAAATCATATCCTAGTAATTTGTACAACCTTTCCGATATTTCGGATGCTCCACGTGTTGCTCGATGAGATGTTTCAGGGCATGTTGGTCAGATCTTACTATGAACCTCCTTCCCAAAAGATAGGGTCGCCTCCTTTAAATCGTAAATACTATGACCATTAATTCTCGTTTGTAGACTTACATGACGCGGGCTGGCAAGGTGTGGCTAAAGAAGGCGATAGGCCTCATTCTCTGTGTCAAGATTGCTCCTAGCCTTGTTCCTGATGCGTTCGTTTCTACGATGAAAGGGTGGGTGAAATCTTGGAAGGTTAGTACTGGTATTGTTTTGGTTAAGGCGTGAAGGGGAGTTGCTATGGTACCATGGCTTGCTACAGTTCTTTGGTAATTAACAGTGATCCAACGCCATGATCTCACCAAAATGCAGAAAAGTATTTCCTCTTCGAAGGTGAGGAAACTAAGCAAAAATAGTTGGGAACTCGAAAGATTTGTTGGCACAAGAAGAAATGCGAAGACAACTAACTCGAAATACTCACTGACACCAGGAAACTAGGGAAGAGGAGACTAAGGAAAAAGAGAAGAGAAGACGATGCACGAGAGGAAACAAGAAAGTAAAAAACAGAGAGAAAGAAGAGGAGAAAATAGAGACACACAAAAGCAAGAAGAGAGGAGAATAAACAAAAATGAAGGGAAGAAGCTCGAAACCAAAAAATATCAGAATCAAAGGAGGAAACGTTTGACAAGGTAAGGATAGGACTCACCGAGAAGACAACAGAGCAAAGCCACAACTTCACTAGAAGATACAAAATGCAAAAAAGGTAGGAACAAAAGATGCGAGGTAAGAGTAAAACAAGAAGAGAGAGTATGAAACTTTGCTAGAAGACACCTACAGAGTCTAGGGTTGTTGAAATCGATTAGCAAGTTAATAATGAAGTGGTCCAACTCACTTATGTTCCACCCAAAGAAAAATTGGTAGATATTCTCACTAAACTGTTACCAAGGCCTAACTTTGAAGATTTGAATTGCAAGTTGGGTTTGTATAAAATATACATTCCAATTTGAGGGAAGTGTTGAAAATCCTGTTTAAGTTAAGGATTCTTAAGTGAGGTTATTATTGTAATTTTATGTTTCCTATTTATCTCTAGGTAAATTAAATATTTGTCTAATATTCTAGGTTTTCTTGTGTAACAACTATGACTATTGTCCAGAATGATTACAAAAATAAAGAAATTCTTGACTTTTTTTCCCTTCTATGGAATGATGTTACAACTTTTCTTTTATTAAACTAGGAGCATGCTTAAACCTGGTATATCTGTAAGTTATTCTCTTTTCCGAGTCCCGTTCTTTCTTAGCATTTATTGAATAAGCCACAAAAAGGCCTTTACAGTAGGAGATGCGTAAACCTGATATAAAAAAATATTCTCTGGGCTGTGTCCACGTAATTTTCTTCATATATTTCTAAGAATTTTATACGAGTTCTTGTTTGAGCCTTGAGCAACCTTCTGGTGCACAATCTCAGTTCTTTGGAGACGACAGCTCTGTTTCATTAGATTTTATTTGTTTTTACTTCATGCCTATTATTATTGTTGAACTGAGCAACAAAGATTCCTTTCACTGGCGTAGGAGATGCCTACTACTGATTATATGGTAGTCATTATATTGTTTTTACCAGGCAACTGACCTTTTTGTACTTATGATGTATAGGATCTTGTTTGTAAGACATTTTATGAGTTTTGGTTTGAGGAGCCTTCCGGTTTACAAACTCAGTTCTTTGGAGATGATAGCTCTGTTCCATTAGAGATAGCCAAGAAAACTGAGCAAATTGTTGAAATATTGAGGAAAATGCCAAATCATCAGCTTCTTGTAATTATTATTAAGAGAAACTTAGCCCTCGATTTTTTCCCACAAGCAACTAAGGCTGTTGGTATCAACCCTGTTTCTCTCACGTCAGTTCGCAAGCGATGTGAGTTGATGTGTAAGTGCTTGTTGGAAAGAATATTGCAGGTAATACTGTTGCTTCCCATTTTCTGTAATTGTTGATTCTGTAATGGTTATTTGATCAATGACATACA
Organism: Cyclanthera cordifolia; assembly: GCA_037832605.1. NCBI lineage: Eukaryota > Viridiplantae > Streptophyta > Magnoliopsida > Cucurbitales > Cucurbitaceae > Cyclanthera > Cyclanthera cordifolia. The sequence goes on from JBBMEG010000022.1 coordinate 7,766,940, forward strand.
TAAAAAGTTGCTTCTCAGGTGGAGGAGAGAAGTAATCTGGACACTGAAGTGCCTGCACTTCCATATGTATTGCTCTTGCATGCATTTTGTGTTGTGGATCCAATGCTCTGTGCACCTGCCTCCAATCCCTCCCAGTTTGTGGTTACTCTCCAACCTTATCTCAAGAGCCAGGTATCTGCTGTTCATTTCACGAGGGCTCCTTTTTGCATAACTAGATATATAATTAGTTGTGATGAATTCTTATGTAAATTTAATTTCTCATGAGCGTTTTTTGTTTTCTCATAGTTATTTGAGCTATATCATAAATGAGCTTTTACAATCTATCTCCAAGCAACCACATCCAAACGAGCTATTGTTTGCCATCCCTAATTTCAAAATAACCATTCATTTCTAACTCGTCGTGCAACCCCTCATTAGGTACCTAAAATCTAAAATATTTGATGACCTTGACTTAGAGTTTACTTGGAGACATTGTACTTGCTAATAATTTTTTGTGTCCACCTATGGACGTTATTAAATGTAATTTGATATTTGATTAATAATTTTATTAAGTTCTTAGATAAAATAAAGATTTAATGTATATGGTTTTTAATCCTCTACGTATACTTAACATTATGGACTTTGCACTTAGTATTTTAAAAGGTAGGAAAGTCGAGAGCCAAGCAAAGGAAGATATAACATTTAAATGTTAATGCAACGTTCATATATGATCAATATATGTTATAATAACTTATCATTTATAATGTTTTTGTAGTATGATAGTTCGTCTACCTCATTTCATAGTTTTCATAATTTAGAATTTAAATATTGCAATATGTTTAGGGAGAATTAGACTTATGTTGATTTCGAATGCAATGGAATAAAATTACCTGGTAGCATAATTGGAAATTTTAATTGAAGACAAATACAAAAACATAAAATTCTCAACTTTCTATAATTTAGTATAATAATAATAACAATAATTATAATAATATTTTTTTAGGTAACGTACTAAAGAATTAATGATAATATGAACACCTAAAAGTTTGGCGGGGGACTATGAATTAATGATTTTAAAAAACAACAATAGGAAGTTAAAGGTAGGTTGCGTGGAATATCAGTCTTGAATATGGCAAAAGTGATCTCTAGTGACATCTTTTAAAATCTAGTCACTAAGAGGTTACTAGTTCGAATCTTTCCACCCCAATTGTTGTTGAACAAAAAAAATTGATGTCTTGAATATGTTCTATTATTAATCGATATTTGAAATGTTACATTACACTGTGTAAGACCACCGGTGTGGCATACTTATGCTCGAAAAGGAAAAAAAACTCTCGATGTAATAGAAGTTGAAGAATTAGAGGAGGAAGTAAAGTATAACGAAGGGGAGATGGTTTTCGTCAAGATACATCCTTATCGGCAAAGATTGCTTGCAAAAAGGCGTTGTGAGAAGTTGACACCCAAGTTTTTCGGGCCTTATCGGATCAAAGAATGCATTCGAAAGGTGGCGTACAAACTGGAGTTGAATCATCTATCCACAATGTATTCATGTGTCTCAGCTCAAGAGATGAATAGGATCCAAGTACCAGGTCCAAACAGATGCAACAGTTTTAAATGAAAGTCTTGAATGGGTGGATGTGTCCGAAGAAGTGTTGGGTATTAGAATGAATAAAGACTCATTTCAGGCAAAATGACTTGTACGATGGAAAGATCAAGAATTATCCGAAGCAACATGGGAGGAGGTCTAGTATATGAAGAAGCAATTCCCTGAATTCCACCTTGAGGACAAGGTGTATTTGACCCTGAGGGTAACGTAAGACCACTGGTGTAGCATACTTATGCTCGAAAAGGGAAAAAGACTCTCGATGGAATAGAAGTTGGAGAATTAGAGGAGGAAGCAGAGGCTAACCAAGAGGAAGTGACCCCACCTATGGTTCGTACATATACCAGGAGGGGAAAACGAGGCAAGAGGGAGGAAGGGTCATCCAGTGAGGCCACTGGAGATAGTGAGGAGTGAAGAGGAGGTCGTCCTCAGAACCAATGAACAAGGGTATAAAAAACCAAGGAAGAACATTCGTGAAGGCAAGCAGAATTTGGAAGAAGTTTCAGAGTAGGAGAGCCACCAGCCCTCTCGAATGGCTGGGTAGCTAGTATTCTTGTAACTACTCTATTTTTGTCTTAGACCACTCTTCTAAGTTCTGTATTAACATTTCCTACTAAATAAATAGTTTCTTTGGTGGATCATTACTAGTATACTGTGTGTGTGGTGGTGAGTGTTTCTTGTGTTCTTGCAGGTTGAATCGATACCTGATACATTGGTCCTTCTTAAATAGAAGACAACATTTACAATAAGGAAATATTACATCAAGGAAACATTTACCTAAGGTTAAATACAAATAAGGAAAGAAATTAATCAAACAAATTAACACATTAAATATTAAGTCCTTATACTTCTCATGCAAACCACATTTTTTTATGCATTCCTGTTTCTTATTCAAAAGTAAATGTGAAGAGGCCTACTCATTAACTTTTATCATATTGTTGTTAGATTGATAATCGATTGGTTGCTCAATTACTCGAGAGTATCATATTCATAATTGATGCGGTTCTGCCATTGCTAAGAAAGTTATCTTCCAATGTTGTTGAAGATCTTGAGCAAGACTTGAAACACATGATTGTTCGGCACTCTTTCATGACAGTTGTACACGCTTGCATCAAGTAATTATTCTCTCTCTACTTTTGTGCTTCTCTCTTGTTCTCATCGGATATATCTTTGCTTAACAAAGTGTAGTGTAGTTATCTACTTATCTTACCTGTGCAAAATTGAATTATTCAGTTTGAACTTTATCTTCAATCTCAAATTTTCTTGAGGGACTGATTCTTTTTCACCAATCACAGATGCCTTTGCTCTTTGAGTAAGGTAGCAGGTAAAGGTGCATCGGTTGTAGAGTATCTTATTCATTTGTTTTTTAAACGCTTGGATTCTCAAGGGCTTGATAAGAAACAGGTTAGATTTTTTGTTTTTATTGTATTGTTATGTTTCTTGTGAGCAACTACAACACGAAAAGCGTAGTTTAGAGATAAGGTTTTGGACTCTTGAGTCTTGGTTATGATTCATGCATGTGGCAACTAACTAGAGATGTCCATTTTCTCCACGGCGGGGCGGGGAATCTCCGGTTAGGCGGGGCAGGGAACCGGGAATGCATTTCCTGTTCCCAATTCCATGATCCCCGCCCCGATTTATTTATTTATTTATTTAAAAAAAAATATTTTTCCTTATATTTATTCATTTACCTTTTATATAAAATATATATATGTTTGTAAAATTACATATTCAAATGAGTATTTTTGTTGAAAATGTAAAATATAATTGAAACTTGATGTTAAAAATATTTAATTATTTCAATTTATTACTAAAAAAAAAAAAGCTTAAAAATTTCCCCGCGGGGACACGGGAAACGGCGAATTTCGCGGGAACAGTGATTGATTTTGAAACCGGGGACGAGGATGGGGAAGCCATTCCTCGGCCCCGCCCCGCCCCGTGGACATCTCTACATGTGACAAAGAAATCTGTTGATTTGGATTTAATTTAATTAATTTCACTTTTTCGGCCTTTAGGCTTTAAATTGAAGTACTTCGTAGAGTTCTGATTTATTTGTCAGGCTATTGATGGTTTATTTTTTCTTATATAGTTTTTTTGCACACTTACTTTCTTGTTTAGGAAACTGCTATCTTTGTCACTATTGTGTATTTGACTGCCATCGCCATTGGAAATTATTCACTGAATTTAGTATTTAGTTAATACTTTGTATATCAGAACATATTTGATGAAATTAGTTGGTAAATGATAAGTTTTATCAACTTGGCTTATGGAATTGCAGGTAATAGGACGTTCACTCTTCTGTCTCGGATTACTTATTCGCTATGGTAACCCTTTGTTGGCAAATTCCATCAACAAAAACGTTGATGACACAAAAAGCCTTCGCTTGTTGAAGAAGTACCTGCAGACGGAGGATATGTTTATTAGAGTTAGAGCGCTACAGGTATCCTTTTACTTGCGTCTTTCTTCTGGGGCTACTTTTCTTTCTATTTACATATTGAGTCAAAAGCTGACTGGTTATACATTTGTAGGCTTTAGGGTCTGTTCTGATTGCAAGGCCAGAATTTATGCTGGAAGAAGGTGTTGGGAGAATTGTGGAGGAATCATTGTCATCTGGTTCTGATGATTGTCTTAAGGTGAGTGCATAAGTTCTTTTACTTTCCTTCAGTGTTACTGTTATGGGCATACCTTTGATTTGTTTTCCTGGGCAGATGCAAGTATTGCAGAATTTATATGATTACCTTCATGATGCCGAAAGTCAAATGGGAACAGATCAACCAAATGATGGAGCTGTCCCGGCCACTACGGAGGGTGGTCAAACTGTACCTGTTGCTGCCGGTGCCGGAGATACCAACATATGTGGTGGTATTGTTCAGTTGTATTGGGAGGGTATTCTGGGGAGGAGCTTAGATTTAAATGGCGAAGTTCGTCAAACTGCTCTCAAGGTAAAAATCCTGGTTGCATTTTATGTTCTGCTCACTCTGTTGTTATTGAGCATTGCCTTTAGCTATCTTCTCAATTTACAGATTGTGGAACTGGTACTCCGCCAAGGTCTTGTCCACCCTATTACTTGTGTTCCATATCTTATAGCACTGGAAACGGACCCTGACGAGGCAAATGCTAAGCTGGCTCACCACTTATTGATGAATATGAATGAGAAGTAATTCCCTCACCTTATGGAGTTCTCAGCTTAAGTAATATAATAATATCTATGCAATATGATTAATGCATCTCTTCTTTTCAGGTACCCAACGTTTTTTGAAAGCCGCCTAGGGGATGGTCTTCAAATGTCATTTATTTTTATCCAAACTATTAGTCATGATTCTGACAATGCAAATAAAAAAACTCCATCTAAGGGCTCTAACAATTTGAAAGGTAAATCTGATGGTAGTTCGTTGGCTCAGGCAAGACTTGGAGTGTCTCGAATTTACAAGCTCATACGAGTAAACCGGATTTCGAGGAACAATTTTATATCCTCAATCGTGCGGAAGTTTGACAATCCACGCATGAATGACTCAATGATCCATTTCCTTATGTGAGTTCAAATGCCATTCATTTTTCACCATTTTGATGCAAACTTTAGTTAAAATGGGTTTCATTCTTTCTCCTTTTTTGCAGGTATTGTGCAGAAATACTTGCACTGTTACCGTTTACATTCCCGGACGAGCCCTTATATTTGATTCATGCTATTAATCGAATAATACAAGTAAGAGGCGGATCACTTCAAGAAGAGATCAAAGCATTGGGTATGCATTTGGTTCAACGGAATACCCAGAATATTTATTATGAAAATGGGATCCAGCCTCAGCAACCTTCTCTATTATCTGATAATATAATTTTATCGGATTTGAACGGGTCAGTGGAGCATGATCAGTCTCGCCCTTTTCCGGACTTTTTATCAATGGATTTGAATCAGCAAATCCCACAAGAGTCGGTCGATTATCATGAATTGAGTAATAATAATAATGCAGCATTGGAGGGAAAACTCCACCCTAACATTGGCTCAGTGGATTTGTATACCATCACAAAAGACGATCTTCATAAAATTCAGGTGATTTCAAACAAGCTGGTTTATTCATATAACCATAAGCTTTCAGAAGTTCAATGGATTACTTCAATGGTCTTTTATTTGGATATTTTGTTTTAAAAGGTTAAATTTTAGAAGGCTTGGGCTTTGAAGGTGTGCTCCCTCAAGGTCCCATTAATTTGTAGTCTCCTTCCGTTTCTCCATTTTTTCGATGTCTCTTGGTGTCCGACCTAGGGACGGGCATGGTTATCCTGAGTATAGTGAAGCGAAACTTCGATTTCTTGGATTCCAAAAAAAAAAGAGGTTAAATTTTAGAAAATACCCTTTTGTCCTTTGTTGCAAAAATACTTTTAACCCTTAAAAAACATTTTAAAACTATCCTTTATTAGTAATGGATTTATGGAAGTATTGTTTTATAGAACTATTGAGAATGAGTTTTTATAATCACTTTATAAAAACTTTATCCAAACGAGCTATTATAGTAATTTCTTCTTTATAATTATTTGTAATAATTATTCATTTCTAACCACTTAAAATAATTACTTCACAATTTTACAAACACCTCCTAGGATGAAGACACTTGTGCAGATTAAATTTGCGTTTTGTCATGTCACATTTTTGTACAACATTCCAACAGATTTTTTACTCCAACGGCTGATTTGTAACTTTTAAAGATTAAGGGTGTGTTTGGGACAAAAAGAATGAGAATGATAATGAGAGGAATGAAAATTGGGGAAGAATGAGAAAGGGAATGATTACGGGGAGAATGATTATTGTGTTTGTGGTTAAGGGAATGATTATGAAGAGAATTATTAATTGTGTTTAGGGGAAAGAAAATGATAATGAGAAAAATAAAATAATGAATATGATATGAGAGAAAAATAGTTATGAGGAGAATAAAAGGTTGGTATGAGAAGAATAGAAAGTAGTTTGGAGGAGAATAAAAATGTGATTTTGGAGAAACGTGATTATGAGGAGAATAATTCTCGGTGGCCCAAACACCGGGAATCATTCTTGGTCCTATTTTCTTCTTTATTAATGGTGGCCCAAACACCCCCTAAGGGTGTGTGTTTAAACCATTGGCAAATTTAGTGGGTTTTTATTAAAAAGAAATTGCATGTTTTATGGGTATATAAATAAGTTATGATACGACTGTTTTGTAGTGTTGATTTTCTCTGTTAACTGTCGCAGATAATGAGTTTGGCAGCTATCGCACTGCAACTTCTTTTGAAGCTAAAGAGACATCTAAAAATCGTGTACAGCCTGAACGATGAACGCTGCCAGGTAAAATGTTCATTAGTATTTATTCACAAAGTAGATGAATCCATTCAATCTGCTCATCGTGTTTGTTTTCTGAAAATCAGTCTTTCAATCCAAATGAACCACCAAAACCCGGAGAGTTTCTGTCCAAGCAGAATATTCCATTCGACATCAGCGAAACGTGCACCACTCTGCCAACAACTTATGCAGAGTTTATGCAAAGATATCAGGTACAATCCGAACTTGTACCCCACAACCCTCTTTTCTCCACTCGAACAAATCCTCATCTTTTCAATGGTCCTGTCAATTCTTTCTCGTCATCGCTTAGTTTGCATCATTTAACTCCGCAGGATTTCAAGAGTACTCTTAGGGACGACGCATTCGATTACTCCACATACACAGCGAATATTAAAAGGAAGCGTCCAGCAGCCCCAAGGAAAGGGCGGAAACCTACGACACGTGTTGGTGACGAGGACAACGATGAAGACGAGAATTGGAGTGGAGGAAGGAGGCTGGGTAACAGTGGGAGAAAAGGTAGCTATAGCACCCGAGGAAGTGTGCAACGATGATATTAGGTGTAAGTAACAAAATGTAATGCATAGTGTAGGCTAACTTGTACATTAATCAAGTGAAATTTAATAGGGAGAGAGAGAGAGAGAGATAGGATAAAAATGACATGGGAGAAGTAAGAAAGGGGGGGGGGGGGGGTTTAGGTAATCAATTTGGAAACAGCCAATAGAAAAGTTGCGGGAGAGTTTATTGCTCTCCAAAAATATAAGCCAGTTTTTCTGTAGTTGTTTCCAATATAATCATGTAATTTGTTTTTGGTAAAATATAATATTGGTTGCATTCATTTGTTTATGGACTTTTAATTTTGCTTAGGAAATTTGTTGTTACCAATTGGAATGGCTTTGCGTATGGCATCTAATAAATAATGCCCCTTTGTATGTAAATTTGGAAATGCAACTTCTTAGCAATCATGTCTAAAAATCTCCATTCCTTTTTTTCTTCTTTCTCACCTTTGTTTTTGTTATTTTCCAACAGCTTTTTTCTTTATTTATTCCCTTCGTTTATCCTCATTTTTCTTCAATAAGGATTTTCTTTTTTTACGCGAGGATTGGAACTCATGAGATCTACATTGTTGGCCTCTTCAATATGGATTTGCATTAGTTCACATGTCCACATTTTTATGGATGTTGCGTAAATAATAACAGTAATAATAATATGATTAAAATGTTATATTTTACAGTTAATGGAATAGACTGCTAACTAATTGAATTTTGTTCTGTTTATAATATTTAACAATATCACTAATTTATATATATCAATAAAAATAAGGAAAAATTGCACAAACCCCTTTTAAAGTGTGGTGTTTGTAATAATTAAGTTCATACATTTTCAATTTGAGCAATGTTGTAATTAATCCTTTAAATTAATTTTATGAGATCTTTACATGTTTGAATGGATAAAATTGTCCAAAAAAATTTTAATTTTTTGTTTGCACTCTAAAAGCCTATAACTAAAAAATTTTATAATTTCTTACCTCTTATAAATTTATAATGAAAAATTCATAAACCAATGAGTTTTTTAAATATGTATGTTTGTTAATTAATAGGTCGTTTCAATATTGTAAAAAATTTTACAAGAAAATTTTAAAATTAAAAAATTGAATAAACAATATATATTTTTATCAATTTTTAATGAAATTATTATTTTTTTTTTGTTGAGTTACTGTTAGTTGTAGCGTTTGAATATTTTTATTTAATGTTATAATAATAATTAATTATATTTTATGTCAAGAAAAAACAAATGATTTGATTTTTTTTTAAAAAAACCATTATTTTACGAATGTTTTATCATAAATTTATAAGATATACTAGTTATAGACTTTTAGAGAGACAAAAGAAAGATTAAATATTTTTTTCGACAATTTTATCTTCTTAAAATTAATTTAAAAATGTTAATTGCAATACTTTTTAAACTTTAAAGAAGTGATTGTTCAAATTCAAAGTTTAAAGACTACTAAAATAATATTTTAGGAGTGATTTGTGCAACTTTTCCTTGAAAATAAAAATACTATTAGGACATATTTGGTACGTTAAAAATGGAAGAATTTTTTCTTTAATCAATAAAAATACTCTCTTTTCAGTCGTCAAGTATGCTCTCAAACTATCTTGTTGACCATGTGGTGATTTGACTAATTATTATCATTAAAAAATAATGTCAAATGTCCTTTTTATAATTATTTCGTTTTTTTGATTTTTTTAAATTAAGCCTTAAAAAAAAAGACTTCATTGTATCCGTTAGTCTATCTATCACTTTTTCAAAATTCAGTGGAGAAAATCAAGAAAAAAAAATGTTTTAAAAATTTTATTTTGATCAAATTTCCACTAAAAGAAATGATAATAAAACACTTTTGTTTAATAGGTATGGAAATCATCATAGAAAAAGTGAACAAAAACAAACATAATATTCAAAAACAAAAATAAAAAAAGCACAAACAAGAATCGAGTATAGTAGTACAACATCTTGAAAAAATAAAACTTTGTGAAGCTTGCATAAATCGACAAACAGCATAAGAACTACCCAAAATAGCTTAAAAAATAAAATAAAATAAAATAAAAGAAGACTCAGCTAAAAAAAAGTGCTCATTAATCTTCTTTTTACGTAGTTTCTATTCAAAAAAAAAAAAAAAAAATCCAAACATGGCCTCCACGTTACAAACTAAATGGGAAACTAACGACACCCACATCTCCAATCAATAAAAGCATGGTCTGTATTTAGTAAAAGTACTAAAATCTATAACAAATGAAACCTATGAAAATAAGCCAAGGTCCGTCCTCTCTATGTAGGTCATCATCAAGGTACGATCACAAGAAGAGGCTGCACATACACACACATAAAGGCTTCGAAATTCAGATCAAATGATAATTAAAGAAAATAAATATTTATTTATTTATTAGCCGTTGAGATCGAGATCTTGAGAGGTTTACCGTGTCTACGCTGACTGGTTTGCCATCTTCAGCCAGTATTTCAGATATGGTTCCAGATTGATCAGCCTGAATTCAAACCATAAAACAAGTAACTCTCACAAAGCTTTAAAATTTAGTAAAGAGTGTTTAAGGGAAATGTTGGCTAATGGCAACAAAGAAGCTGAATTTGCAACAGTTTATAAAAATGGATTGAGAGATTGAAAAGATGGGAGATACAAACCTCTATCTCATTCATTAGCTTCATGGCTTCAATGATACATATGACTTGTCCTTTCTGCACTTTATCTCCCACCTACAAAAATAGCCTCATTTCATAAAAAAAAAAAAAAGAGAGTTTGAAATCAATGGAAGTTGAGCCAAATGAGAAACTTCTGTCCTCCCTCTCAAGTTACCTTCACAAATGGAGGTTCTCCGGGTCCAGGGCATCGATAAAATGTTCCAGCCATGGGGCATTTAAAAGGTGGATGAGAACTGCCCACTTTTGGTGCAGCAGAACTTGCAGGAGCGGCTGCTGCAGGTGCCGAGGTTGGTGGAGGTGCAACCGCGCTATGCGCTTGAGGTGGTTGCAGTGCTATGTATGGACTTGGCGCTGGTGCAGGTACAGGTGCAATAGCATGCGCAGGTGGCTGTATCGCTTCCTTTTTTCGTATTATGATTTCACAATCCTGTTGCCTCAATTGCAGTTCCATGATGTCTCTTGAATCAACAAGCCTGCATACAAGAAATTTACATTAAAGATTCAAACAAAATAAGTTGAAATGACAGCTCTCAAATTCCTTTTTCATGATATCGAAGATAAGGTAACGCACTTGATGAGATCCGAAACTTGGCTCATGAAAGTCGGACTTGACGACTCATCTGAAATGGGGTTTTGATCAGAAACTGGAATCGCAGAATCAACTTCTCCTCCAGATGGTGCGTTCCCGAGTGTAGAGACAAGCCCAGGGGCAGAATTCGATGTTTTTACATCAGCTACCTACAATAAATATTAAACAAAGATACATACTTACAGAAATCAAAAAATGTATTCAAAAAGATCAAAACTCATGTAACCCAACTAACTTTATTGAGTGCATGCAATATTAAACCAGCAGACTTCTTGTTTGGCCCCTGAGAAACAAAAAAAGATTACACATCAAATTATAAGTAAGAGCATGAACATTACACCTTATTAACATCAAATACTTCTTATATTAATAAGTTGGAAAAAAAGAACAGAAAAATTAGCAAGTTAGCAACACATTTGTCAACAAACCATCATGAGTAGCATAATGGTCAAAAGGACTAAGAGAAACCTAAAGATTATGCTTTCAATCCATGGTGGTCACTTATTAAAAAAATTAATTTCCTACGAGTTTCTTTGACATCCAAATATTATAGGAGTCAAGCAATGTCTCATGGTTATAGCAAATGTTCCCATAAGCTGGTTCGAATACTAACTTATGTGAATAGTTTATGATGATAGCGATGAAGTCATTAATATCCCTCTTTAAGTAGGTACACAAATTTTCATGTAAAGGGATAAGTTCTCTGAACTATGTCACAAAAATTTGATAACTGCCTAACATAAAACCTACTTTTTTGGGATGATAAACTATTTCATTGAAAATGAAGTTACATAATATCCTTCCAGTTTGCATAAAGTTATTAAAAGTTCCTGTAAAAAAATTTATTAAAAGAAAATGTTTGGACAATTAGCACCTGGACAGTCAATGCACAGTAAACAGTCTTGTACCAAAACTATTCTATTTCTTCTTTCCTCAACAATTTTTCTTTCTTCTTTGATTTATGATTCTTAAAGTTCAGTGGAAAATGATAAAAAAACCAAAAACCCCAATACAATTATACAAAAAATACCAAGAATCAAAGAACCATCATCAAAAGCATAAAAAATAGTCAGAAACTCATATCCAAACTCACCTAATTCCAGAAATTGAAACTTAATCTAACTTCTATCATAAACCATTCTAACAAGAACTCATAGTTTGAAGAATGAAAACTACAACAAATTTCACCCTCAAACGTCCACCATTTCCATACAGATAGAATTTACAAAAGAATCCACCAACCTACACTATAACTACTGAAGCACATTTACAGTAATGAACAATTAACATACCTCAATTCCAGAAGATCCAAACGAGAAAGAATCTTTCAGGCAAAACCCACGGCGATTAAAAGAGAGATTCAGTAGAATGTGGTTCTTGTGCCAATTCTTGTGAGCAGTGGAGCTGAAACCGGCAAGAGTTGAAGGCTTGGGGCACGGGACCGTGAAGGACGCCATTGGAGAGTAACCCAGAAGGTTTGAAGAAAACAGAAATCGTTGAAATCGTTGAAAATGGAGAAATGGGTATTGAAGATTTGGAGATATTGGTTTAGAATTGGTGGTCGATCTGAAGAATTTGAGGAAAAAATCAAAAAGAGGGGGCGATGAGATCCAAGAAAACCAAGAAACAAGAGCGTGGCGAGGGATGCGAGAAAAGGGAAAATTGTGAAATGAGAAATGAAAAATTGGGGGTTCTGAGATTTCAAATGGAACTTTCGATAATCACAATGCTATGAGATTTTTGATTTATAATGAAATTGAAGAAAACTAAATGAAACCCACAATACAAACACACACATCATCACATGCATTTTTTCCATAGCTCTTCACTTCTTCCCCAACCTTCAATAGTGGAAGGTTTAGATTTTGACACGTGTACATTTAGATTTTTTTTTTTACATGATACCTTACGCACCTCCACTACTCTCACCTGATTTATTGTCTGGCATTACAACATTTGAATGTCAAGTAAACCACGAAAAACTCATTCTTAGACACCATCATTGAATACATAACCTTTTTGTTTTTATTATTTTTTTAACCACTAAGGTACTCAAGATGTATTTTATACAATATATGAGATGGAAAATTGATATTCTAACTTTGATGTCGTTATTACATGATGTCAGTTAAATTATGCTCGTTTATTTCATATTTTTTAATTATCCAAATATATTTTAAAATTGAGCTAGTAATCAAAAATTTTGATAAGTAAATATGATGTATTAGAGTCATACTTTTAATAGCGTATCTATTTTTCTTTATATTCATTATTTAGTATAATAGTGTAAATTGTGGATTGAACTACAATATTAAGGTAGAACATGTATAATTTTTAGGGCATATTTGATGTAATAAGAAGAGATGAGAAGAAAATATATCTCTTTTCACGATTTGACTTTCATCAATACTAATTTACGTTTTTTTATGAGAAATAGGCATAAAGTTTATAGAGTTAATTTAATTACTTTAATTTAGTTTTATTATTCTATAATGAATCATTTTAAAATACCACATGCCTAAACTTTTTTTAAAATCATCCTGCTTAGTATATTAGAATGACAACCAAATTATATGTAAATTAAAAAGTTAGTCTATTAGACACTTTTGAAAAAGTAACGTTTAAATACTAAGTTTAGAACTTTTGAAGTATACCATTTAATTAGATAAACTTAGAATAAAATTTAAATTAAAAAAAAAAAAAAAAAAAAAAAAAAAACCCTTAAAAAGTGTAAACTTGTGTTCTTGAGGGTCATTGTGTTGGTTCACCAATAATTTGAATTGATATTGCAATTTTTTAGGTTTATATCTTGGTATGCATGAATTAATATAGGTGTTAGAAAAATAAAATAAGAGACTATTTGGATGGAGCATTGGCTACATCTTACCAACTAATCCTGTACATTACACATGTAATAATTTGAGATAGCAGCAAGGAAGTCACCAAAAGTAGAAAGAATTTGAAGAAAATTATTATTCATGGGAAAGACAATGGTAGATACTAACCCGGGAGTTGGTTGGTTTTCATGTATATATCGATCAATGTTCTAAAAAAAAGTTAACTGAATTTTTTTCGTTTGGTTTGATCGATTAAGTTGGTCCATCCGGTTGGTCGGTTAATAAAATATTAATATTTTCATATAGTTAATTAGATTTATTATTATATTAGGGTAAAATTAACTTAATTTTAATTAAAATGAATCAACCAATTTAACCGACTTAACCGATCAGTCAGTTCAGTTTCATTTTTAGATTACTCCTACCCTAGACTTATGTAAGACCATCTCTGAAGTGGTACCATGGATAAATTTCTTTCTTATTCCTTGCCATAAGGCCGATTCCAAAACAGGATGGAAGAGAAATTATTTACTCTTACACATATGAGTCCTAACCCTAGCCCTGTCCGTTGACGTTAGCTCAGGTTGCCACACAATCTAACCTCAATTGTGGAATTTGAACGTGTATGTGATGAACGAAGGTCAAGTTATTGTTTTCCAACAATCAGTATGAACTTCATATGTGTGTGTATATATATAAATATAAATACAGTGATGTAATAATTCTAACGTTACATTTAACAGAGTTATATAAATTATTTATTACATTTAAAGTCATTTATAATTAACTTAAACTATATTCATTTATTTCTAAAACCGGCAAGGCAAAAGAGATAACCATTCTTTTAAGGATAATCAAAGTTCTGCACCAAAACAGATTCAATTTAGCTCAATATCAACTTCCAAAAAGCTTAAACAAAATCTACAAACCCAAAAGAGCAATAGCCCAGCATCAGTATATACCCTAGTCAAGAAGTGACAGGTTCTAATCCCCCTCCCTAATTGTTCTAATCTCAAAAAAAAAAAATCTACAAATTTTAGTAGGAAAACAATAACTCTAATATTATTTTTGCTTATTTTTCAAAGACTACTCAAATGAAAGCTACCATATTTTAAAAACTACAATACCTTTTACAATAATTTAACGCCGATTTTTAAATGTGCGACTTCATTTATTTTCACATGTATAATTTAAAACATTACAGCTTTTAAATTTAAAACATATTCTTTATTCAACAGGATCTCTTTAGAAATATTAGTCAAATTAGTAGGTAAATGTAATATAGACAAGTGCTAAAATGGCACCTGTTACATTTCTTCACATAAGGCATAAAGAAAGAGAAAACTCCTAAGTAAATTTGAAAAAAAAAAGAAAAAAAAAGAAAAAAAAAACAAACAGTTCAGCCACCAAAGGAAAAAATGATTTAAAAAAAAATCAGCGTAAATGTCAAAGATTCAACATTCCAATGCCATAGTTAGTATCAAACCTGAGCAAGGAACATACAACTTCTTATTCCTTTGTATGACTTTTACACAAACTGGCAAATGAAAATAATTAATCCACCCGAGATTCTCCGAAAGGACTTGTAATTTTTCAAAAAACGAGGATTATTTAGAAGATACTGCTGCTCAATGGAAACGAGAAATAAAACATTACCGAAATCAATGTCTTCTAGTATCGGTTCCAGTACGTCCTGCGTCTGAACCAGTTGTAGTCAGGCAAACCCTGAATTGGACCCAACGCGGCAATTGCAATATCCTGCACATACAAGGAAAGATTGATCAAAATAGGGAGGATCTTAACCTCGAACAATTTTTTCTCTTGCTCGGTTCTTACCCTATCGTAAATAAACCGGTTAGCAACACGCTTTATGGTGCTTGCATCAACGGCATCAATTCTAGCAAACAATTCGGCGAATGGGATTCTTCGACCATATGTAAGCAGCTGCACAATCCAATCAAATGTGAGGAATTGGATTCTTTTTATAGTACTATCAATAAAGTTTTGATTAGTCTAACCACAACACACAACAGAAACACGTATATAAAGCTCTTATTTTATTATGTATTTGTTAGGATGGCCTCTCGGAGGAATTATGAATAATACAAGGATAAATGGACAATTAATTAGACAGTTGATATAAGTACAAGGGAGAGAATTATTGAGTAGAATCGTTTGAGGCAATCGTTTGGCTCAAGAGAAGTGTTCTCTCAAGATAGGAACCGGTTCCAAGTTGCTACCAAAACTTGATTTATCGGGTAGTTTCTTTATCCTTTTGATATCAATATAGATCTTTAGATCTGATCATTATTTTTTCAAACACAACACAGCTCCAAGTTATTTTGAATAAAGAAGTGATAGGGAGCATTCTTATTTAAGATAATGGAAAGGAGTACCAACCTGACGCCCAATATCTTCAGCAACTGGGCTCGTTCCATCTATGTGAAGCAAAAGAGAGGATTTCAACTGCAGATTGAAACAAGATTATGTCAATGGACACATACATATTGAATTCAAGTTCGAATACGAATAGAATTGGAAAAAGATAAAGAAAAGAAAAACACACCCAATGGCAACAGGTAAGATCTTTGTAATGTCAAATATTGGATAGCAAAGTCTAATTATGTACGGCTAAAGACACAGTTGCGTTGTCGGGCCATTATGTTCCTTCATAAAAAGTTCGAAAAACTAGCTCTCAAGGGTTCCGGATCGTATTTATTTTCCTTTATACAAGGGCCCGATAAAATATATTTTTTAATTAATAAAAAGGAATTCGAACATTATGACCACCAGCTCACATTTCTATACCCATTTACAAGTACAATAAACTAGAAAGATTCTAGTTCGAATTCAATTGCTGCAGAAATATGGCAACCAAGATGGTGGATGAAGTCAATAAGAAACGAATTATTGAGTGGAAGTCTATTTACATTAAACTCTAGCATTTGGGTACTAATGAAATACTTTAATTCCTTTTTAACGCTAGTAAAATTTGTGAGCTACAGCTAAGAATTATCAATTCAACGCTAGATGTCAACTGTCTGGCAAGTTAACCTGAATATAACTGTCGGTGTTATCATCAGATTGTTTTTTGTTCTACTTCTACCTGGCTCTTTTGTTGCCCTAAATTCCAATATCTAGCTTGCATATCACCGGCTTATATAACAAGTTCATCCGTTTCAAATTCAAGATAATATTAAATGAAGTTTTAACATTTTACCCCTTACCAGTTCCAATTTCAATTTTACGAAATAGAGGAGATTCCAACTTTAGACAAAGAGTTGTAAGAGTTAAAAGCATCTACCTGATTGCGAGCACGGGTAACATCAGCTTCTGAAACCCGGTAAGCTAACTTGGTTGTCTCATACATTATTGCATAGGCCAGATCGTCCAAGCAGTCCGGCTGAAAAAATGGACAAAAATATGTTAGTAAGAAATCGAACTGCAATTGTTGTTTTTTTTTTCCAAAATTGCATTAGAAAAAAGAGAGCATAAGGCAGACTGACTAGATTTCATTTCAAAAAGAAACAAGTCGATAAAAATCAAAAGGGCATTATTATTAACAAAAAACGCACAAAATCCCCATCAAACAAACAGGATGCAAACCTTACCATCCTCACTTGGAAAAAAATAAAGTAATAATGAACTCTTTTTAGTTCAAGAAATTGCTAAAACCAAGTCATTCCACTATAAAGAGATTCTCACAAAAACCCAAAGAACTAAAACATGGATGAGAAAAAAATAACTTTTTTTCAGTTTTGGCAAGACTCAAAAAGAGCATAGTTTACCATTCACAAGTATGAACGTCGTATAATTTGCTTCTTGTAATAAGATCAAATGCCATTTAAAAACAATTTCAATTATAGAAAACCTAAGCTATATACTACACTATTTTAATAAAATAATGATCATTAAACAAATATAGCAAATTTTAAGTTCAAAAGATTGCAAGCAACTAAAATTGAAATGTTAGAAGGGAAAAAAATAAAGGCATCTTGTATTTTTCAACATACAAATCTCAGACGAACATAAATGGTTTAGCAACTACAAAAAAATGACAGCATTGACAATGCTAATGCATATTTCTAACAGACCAGAAAAAAAAAATCCTACAGCATGCGAGGCCAACTGGTGCTATACAACCTAAAGGGACTTGGCATTTAACTTTAAATATCCAAGTAAACTGAAATCTATGATACATATGAAAGTTCTTTAGGCAATAACCAAAGAACGTTTTGAGTAATAGAATATTTCAAGAAAATGATCATATTATAACAATCACCTTAGCAACAGCGTAAACACCAAAAAGACCAGTGTCCTTGTAATTGGTGTTGAAAGCCATCATACTTTCTGCTACTTCATTGATGGCAACTCTTTGAGTTAACTCAGAACTGTTAATAATTTTTAAGAAAAAAAAAATTATGAATAACGAAAATAGTTAAATCATGAAAATAATTTCCACAGGGTAGTAGAAGTAGTCATATAATTTAAGATTCAAATTAATACACAAAGGTGATTAAGGACTAAAGCAAGAGGAAAAAAATCACCCCATATGCTTTCCACCTCCCGCACTTTTATTCCAAGAACCCAACATGGCCTGCATGACCATCAGAGCAATGGAATCTGGATCTGTCCAGGACGCTCCATTAAAAGCAACAGCAAATTGTGCCAAAGGAACATCGTCATCAATTATCCTAACCTGTTTATATCGGAGAAAATAAAATTTTGGTTAACTAGAGTTATCAATAGTAATAAAGGTGGACTACAAATATATTTTCTTCTCGCACCTCAGAACCAGTAAAAATTGCAGGCTCCTTAGCAACCAACTGAGTAGCTGTAGTTGGTTCAGATGACAGCTTTGTGAACAATTTCTTAACTTGCTCAACGAAATCCTCGTGCTTAACAGCTCCTGAAGCAGCAATAACCTGAAAGATGAGAGTAGCAACATTTTATTGATAATTATTTTCAAATTAAGTCTTGAAGTGATTGAAGAGAGAAGTGAGAGAAAGAAACAACAAAATTATCATCCAAAAGAACCACGATAAAAAATTGATGAAGCATCATCCTTCAATGTGAATTTAGTTAATATAACAAAAACGATCAGTATATAGAATGTACTCCATCTCAAGGAGTAACTAAATAATAGAATAAAATTGTCATACCATTCTTGGAGCAGTGTAATGCGTTTGGATATAGCTTTGAAGATGATCTTTGGTTATTGTCTTGATATTTTGAGCTGGACCCAGAATTGTTCTACCGAGAGGAGTATACTGGAATGCAGTTGCATGCAAATGGTCAAAGATAACTTCTTCTGTTTGGCCCTCAACCTGCACAGGTCCAGGTCATAAATCTATAGGTCATAAGAAAATAAAGTGAAAAAGCTAAGTCATAGCCAATCTCACAATCAATAGGAAACCAGACTCCTTTAGTGCACAGAACTAAATGCCCCCGTTTCCAGGTGTGAAATGAGGCTCCTTATCAGAAGGAAGGAACACGGGCAAGCCAAACTAAATGTAAGAGCACTTGAACATGAACTATTCAAGTAACACAACTTAAGAATCCTATTGCTGCACCATTATGATAGATTCTGATTGTATTTGATACTACCGTGTAAATTATGCAAGTAACAACAACAATCACCAGGAGTAAATCCAATGCCGGGGCAGTGCCACCCCACAAGGCTCTTAGGTCCTATCATTATATACAACAAACAAACTTTTCTGATATGTGAAAACTTGCGGCTCATGTGTCCTTATTTTCATTTCCATCTAGAACTTCAACCTTTATAAATATGCACACATAGGCTACTAACATTTCCAAATAAGAAGCAAAATACTTTTTTATGTATATTATATCCATGAATGTTCATGCCAGCTTTAAGATGCAAAATACAATGTACAATGTCATTACATACATATCAAATGGAACAAATGAAAAGGGATTCTCACCTCTTCCATTTCTCTCAAAATCACATCCCGCTCACGACTAATCCGGTGCTCTTCGAACTTAGAATTCTGCAAAATGTCAGCCAAAATATCCAAAGCATTGGGAACATCCTTGTCCAAGACCTTGGCATAATACGTAGTCTGTTCCCTGGACGTGTACGCATTCAAATGACCACCCATGTTCTCGATCTCCTCCTCGAGCTGCCTCGCAGTCCGTTTATCGGTACCCTTGAATATCATATGCTCAAGGAAATGAGCTGTGCCATTAGTCTCCTCGGTCTCAAATCTCGACCCGGCATCGATCCAGACTCCAACCGTTGCAGTCTTCGCAGCAAGATTCGACTCAGTAGCAACCCGGAGGCCATTGGGGAGAGTTGTAACACGAGTTTCAGGCGCGGACAGAATCCGAGTATGGTCAATGATAGTCGGATGTGGCGACCCGTATTTAAGAAACCTAGGGTCGGGATTCTCGAGCTGTTTGAGCTTGGATTTGACGGCCTCGGCGAGGCGATCGTAGATCATGGAATTGGGCGGCGGAGGAGAGGGAGGTGGAGAAGAAGACGACGGCGCCACCGCTGAGGAAGTGGACGCCGATCTAACAGCATGAGAAAAGGTGGCGGAGGATCGCCGTTGAGAGGTGCGAGCTAGGGAGAGGAGATGCTTCGTCGCCATGATTAAATCTGGCCCTAGGGTTTGCAGCGGCTTGCTCACAAATTTTCTTGGAGGTTGAATAAGAGGAGGCTGGTGAAACAGAAGGAATTGAAACGTCGTCGTTTCAAGGAATACGGTTTTTGTTTCTGAACAAACGGGCTTTTGAGCCTAGTTTGGTTGGCAATTAGACCGAGTTTTTCGACTTCTACTTGGTCATTAGAGTTAAGGTCAAAATGAGTATCTAATTTAATTATTTTTTTGGTAAATTCGCATACGATTTACGAAATAAATAAAATAAAATAAATAGTTAATTTATAAATTTTGTCCATATCAACAGAACTAATCTAAACTCGAACCCGTAACGTGGTATTGAATTGAATTATCACGAAATAATGAAATCAACATTTCACTCACACACTCGGTTGTAATTTTTATTTCTTAAAAGTTATTGTAAATGTTTATTTATCCGAGATAAAATTTCTTATAGCAATTTTTTCGCTTGGTAGTTGTAATTAAAGTTGAGCATTGGAAAGTTTGGTGGTTGCGATAATAAGTTAAAGCATAACTTATATTCATGTAAAACATCAAATTAAAACCTAAAATATATATAAGAGATTTTTAATGTATTATAATAATAATAATAATATAATATAATAGTAGTTTTTTAGAAGAAATTCGTACGTTAAAAATACTAATGATAATTCAAAGAGACTTAACTTCAATTATATTATTGACAACTCTATCACCATGAGGGTTTTTTTTTTCTTTTGAGTTTACAAGAATAGGGTGATAAATTCGAATATGTGACCTTTTTATCGTTATGTTTACATTAATGTTGCTAAGCTATTATTTTTGTTAACAATATTCATGAGGTTACATGTTCAAATCTATCGCTCATAGATATTGTTGAATAAACAAAATTTCACATAACAAAAATGACGTTTGACTATTCCAAACTCTTTTTAGGTTATAATTCTCATTTTTTGTTTCAAGATTTGTTAGACTTAAAAAGTAATAAAACAACTGAATATTGTTTGATGGTATTCTAGTTCAACTTCATAGTCATCAATATCATGGTCACAGATTTGATCTTGAAAATATGTATTTTGACTCTCCTTTGATCGAGAGCAATAGTGTCTTATGTGTAGATTTAAGAACGACGAACTACTTCTTAGATTTGTATCAAACCTTATGGACTGAAATGCAGATTTTTCCAAACCATATGGATTAAGTTGTAGATTTTTTCAAATTACAAGAACTAAACTATAACTTTCTTCGAACCATAGAGATTAAATTTATAATTTACCATTTATCTTATTACTCATTTGATAAAATCTACTGGATAAACATCCATAAATTTTTGTAATTGCTTATCTTTTGTATGTACAAGTAAATTAGTTGATAACCGAAAGGATTGATGGCGTAGTGCTTTCATTGTTTGATGTTAATCTATTTCAACACCAGTATCGCGAGTTCGATCATGAAATTTGGTATTTGGGCTCTAGAAAATTAATTTCTAGATAGGTAACCGGCCACCATGAATTGAACTCATCACTTTAAACACTCTTTTAGTATTAAAAACAAATTGTGTCACGTGTTCAATCATGAAAATCAGTAATTTGACTCTCAATTTATTTAATCAAATAAAAAAAAAAAGTAGTCATTCCTTTCCATTTACATTTTAATTGACTTTATAATAAAAGACTATTATATCTTCATATATTAATTAATATACTTGAAAGATTTTCCAAAATTGATGGATTATTTTAACCTCTTATTTCGAAAATCTAACCCATCGTTTCGATTTCTCTCTCCCTCATCTTCTTCTTCATTTTTCCTCCACTTCACTTCTTCTTCATCATTTCAAAATTCACCACCTCCGTTTAAACATCTATCGTTTGTTGTCCAGATGTCGAGGGCGGCTATCGAAGCTCCATCGTACATGGGAATCAACCGAGACTATGCCCATGCTCTGATCACTCGCGTCGTTTGATAGAGCTGCGTACGAAAAAACTCATACGCAACTCGAGTTCCACGTTAAAAAACTAGTGATCAAAGGTTACTAGGTAAAGTTAAACTATTGATCAAATGCTATTAAGTGAACTAATTGAAAGCAATTAGTTAAATTGATTGAGTCGAAGACATTGTGATCATTTTATAAAAATGAATTTTTATTTTTTTGCTATGTATGAAATAATTTTGATTTTTTGTTTTTTTTTTCTGTACATAAAAAATTCCCTTTATAAAAATATCCTTCTACTATGTATTATTTTAGCATTATTCGTATTATTAATAATAAATACACAACGATTAATTGGAAATATAGTTAATTATAATACCGGTATTATTGAATATTGTTACCTACTTTCTTTGAAACTAATGTTTTTTTTTTTTTTTGAGATTGCAATATTTGAAGGTAAGAAAATTCGAACCGGTAACCTTATGGTTCTTCGGCATTCAATAATGTGATTGAACTATTGCTCTTTTGGTAATGAGTTAATAGTTTTTTGTTTTAGAAGAGTTTATGATCATGAGTTTTTAAAATTTGGAGAACTAATTTGATCAAAATGTTACTATCACCTTCAAAGGTTAATAATATGTGATTTTTTTCTTTTAAAGAAAAATTAAAAATATCATTAATTTTAAGCTCTTGTGAATTTTAAAATTTTCTCATGTAACTTTAAGTCTAGTGTATTTAAAATAAAACTTTAATATATTAAAAATATATATTGATAGATATTTTTAAAAAAAACATTTAAGGTCAACAATACTTATGAAATACATTTTAAAAGTTTATGGATATATTTGAAACAAAACTCATAATTTTGAATCAAATTAACAATTATATTTTTAAATGTTTTTTTTTTAAGTTTAAGGTTATTTTTGAAACTTTTCAAAATTTAAGAACATGTTTAACTCAAACCCAATAATTCTTGAGTATATTTAATAATATATCATTTTCAAATATTTTCAAATCATAACGACTAAAATTTTAAAACTTTTAATTAATACAACTTAAATTTTAACTTCTATTAAAGCTTTTAAACGTCAATAAAAGCACTAATTCAACTACATTATGTTGACTCGATGATTAAAAAGTCACGAGTCCCATCCTAATCACAGAAAATAAAAACTATAAATAATAAGATCTAACTTTCCTATCATAAATACTATATTTATAATTTAACTATTAGCAACTTTATAAAAACTTTTAAAAGACGTTATGTTTTAAGTCAACACTTTATTTATTTAGTATCATAAATAACTGTACAGACAAATAAATGACCTTGTAAAGAGCCTTTGTTTACTTTTTTTTTTTTATAATACTTTTCCAAACAATTCCACTAAGCCTATTCATTACACTTCAATTTTCTGTAAATGTACAAAAACAAACTAAAATATTGAAGGGAGGTTTGAATTGAGATTTTAATAATATTTAAAATAAGTATTTATATTGAGCTCTTAACAAAAATTAAAATTAATATTTACGATGAATATTTATTTTGAGAATTTAAAAGTAATGATTAATAAAACTTGTTTGAATGTAGTTTTTAAAAGTATTGGAATTAGTATTTAGAATGAAAATTCAGTTTGAATATTTAGAACTAATGATTAAAGTCAAAAGTTTCTATGAGCGTAGTTTTTAAGAATAATTAAAATTAGTATTTTTACTAGTATTTAGTAGATGGTAGTTTGGCCAAAACGAGTATCGCTCAACTGGCACAAGTGATGCATTAACATCCACTCGATCAGTGGTTTGAGTTCCAGTATTTTATTTTCCCTTAAAATAATAATGAAAAAGAGAGTGAACATGTAAAAAAAAGAATCATCATCATTAATTCAGCTTTTAGCTTGTGGGTTTCCCCCCTCTAGTTTTGTTAGTTTTAAGAAATGAATCTTCAATTTCACTCCAAAATAATTTTCTATACTCTTCAAGCAAGTCCATGCTTCAATTTCAAGCTTTCTTTTCCCTTTCCCTTAATTTCTCTTATAACAAAAAAAAAAAAAAAAAAAAAAAAAAGAGAGAGAGAGAGAAGAAAGATAATTATAGTGTTTGGTGATGATGTTGATTCTCATCAAACCATGTAATTAATTTGCATGTGTTTCATACTATTTTGTTTATGCCAGCATTCTTTTTCAATTTCAAAAAAATATTGTTTATTTATATTTTAATATAAGATATTATATTTTTTAGTTGATTTTTTTTTAATTCATTTAATTACCTATATTATCTTTATCATCAAATTAAATTTACCATATATAATTAGACAATTTAGAAAAACGTCAATAATAGCAAAAATTAAAATAATAATTACATTGAAGGTAAATCATTTTACTGTTTTTTTTTTTTTTTTTGAGAAAAATTGAAAGTAGAAGAGTAAATTAATAATTAAAAATTTTAACATGTGAACTGTAGGAGTTGGTGAAATAAATGGTGGGTTATTAAGAAGGGCTTTTTGAAGACAAAAACTTTTCCCACATCTATGGAGGAAAACGACAACATTTTAAAATTATGATTTAAAATGCAATATTTTAAATGCCATTTAAAAAAATAATAATAATAAAAGATATATGTATATTAGATAGTTTGAGTATTTATTTTAAAATAATTAGTAAAAGCTAATTTACATATCTTGTGAATGTATTATTTTTTAATTATTTATTATTAGTTTTTAATTTGAGACAATAATGAAATTTGGATAGTATATTTAGACAAATCCATTAAAATATTCGTATATCAAACTAATCAAATTTAAAAAATAATTATAATATAGTCATTTTCAAAAAAATTGGCAAATGTAGTCATAATATTAATGAATATTATCATGTATTTGCTTATGATACATTATTAATAACTATATACATAAATATTTTAAAATTTGACTATATTTATAATTATTTTGTGAAAATAACACATTCACCCGTTTGCATAAACACATTTGTATATTTTTTTATTGATTACTTTATATTTGTTGGATAATTTTAATATAAAACATAAACATGTCAAAAGAAACATTTATTGAATAAAACTTAATCAATAAAAAAAAAAAAAAAAATATATATATATATATATATATATATATATATGTATTTTTTTTTTTTAGTTCTTA
>JBBMEG010000022.1:7797127-7819105 GCA_037832605.1 Cyclanthera cordifolia
TCCTTGTTAAAAGAATTGGAGAAAATACAGTGTTATCCTACAATAGAAATATGTAGTCCACATGTATTCATAACATAAGGCGACATTAGAGATACTCTTATTCCACGTTGATCTAATTTAACAGTATTATAAAATTAGGTTAAATCATCAATCGACTCAAAAGCTTAAGTTGATGGGTTGGATTTAATTAAATTATATCAGCTAACAAATACAATATCACATAATATGTAGAATGATTGCAATACAACTAGGCGTAACATGATTATTGTAATATAGAATTACTATCGTGATATAATTATGCAATTAATTTTAATTTTAGAGATATAACACAATACAGTATTATTTGAGAACAGTTGTGCCATGTATGTAGGGTTTGTGGTCTCTCTTTCCCAATTTGTATTTTTTTTTTAAATTGCGTATTTTTCAACTTCTATATACACGGAACTCAAGGTTTTTAATTTAGGATTACGGTTTATTTTGCCGGCGTCATTATCAACTTGTGTGAAATTTAATGAGTAGATCAAGTCTCGCCATCATTACCTTTGTTGGGTATCTGATTGTTGTCTATGATCATTGTCTTCGACTAACGAATGACGAAGTGTCTGGATTTATTATCAATTGACGACGTCGCTTTCCTTGGGTCATCGTCTATCTCGATATTTGTCGTTGTCGGTCAACAAATGACGAACGATGACGATTATCGATGGTCGAAGAGAATCTCAATCCCTACATCCCGACCACTGGATAACGACAAATATGAGTGTTTGTAGCTCTCAAATAGACTTAAAAGAAAACAATTGAAACACATACAACTGGTTTCAACATAAATGTTGGCATTGGTCTCGAACATAAGATCATGAGGGAGCATACCTCAAGAGACCAAACGTTCAATCAACTGCGCAACCCCTCGAGAGAAAAGATAAATGTAGGGTTTCTTGTTCTCATACTCCAATTTTTATTAAAAAAATTAATAAAAATAAATTAGTAATGACCAAAAAGCAAAAACAAAATTTAACATTTTTTGTTGAGTTTATTTAGCTGACTAGCCAGTCTCCCTTCTCTGCCCCCATTCACTCAAGTTTTCCCTCTATATTCTCCCGTCCAAATCAAGTTCGTTCTTGTTCATTATCGCCATTTTTATGCATAGAGCTGATTTTGATTTGTCTTTTCGCAATACAGTTCAAGCTTGATTCTGTGGATGAAATCGTAGATGAACTGGACTAGGAGTTTGCGTTCGTGGTCTAATACTGTTCGTAAATGCATTGGAGAAGATTGCTCCGGTAGGATTTCTCTTCGGCGAGTGCAGAGAATTGCGCCCAGGTATCGTCATTTCGGAAGAAGGATTGAGAATGATGATCAACCTATTCTAGATAGGAGCTACTTGGCACAGCTGTGGGAAGCAGATAGGAAGCTTGGAGGCAGTAGTGAGAAACGGAAACGGATATTGATTCGAAATGGGAATCGAAATCAGATTGCCCATCATAATCGCAGGAATCTTGTATTTGAACGTCCGTTTGAGAAATCGACTTCGGATGCTACTTTTGCAGAAGGGAAACCGTGGAAGCAACCGCCTCCAAGTCAATCCGTAACTGGTTTTCTTGCGCCGCGTACACCTGAAGAGGTAAGCTTAGGTTTTAAGTTATATGATTGCTTTTTGATTCTATGAAGTTGCCTGGTATCTGCAAGGATATTTCCTGCTATCTTCCGTTCATAACAATAATTAAAGAAATTTATGTCAAGCGGCAATATCAGTTTCTCCGTTCATTGTCATTCGAAGTTGCAGTTTCCCTGAATAGTTTCGATTGCCAGAATTAGCTAAGCATTTTAGGACTTCGTTTGTTGAGAAATGAGAATTCACAATTGTTCATTATAATTCATGATTGCCTCATTTCATTAAACAAATGATTTAGTTTGTTTGTTGCAACTGATGTTGCGTTGTACTGTAATTAGATTAGATTTAGTTGTCTTAACAAATAGTTTGAATCCAGTGTAATCTCGCTTCCACTAGAAGGCTGTTATTTTTCTCGCTTTGCCAGTGAGTGAAGAACTATGCATTTTTATTTTTAGTCAATTGGAACAAAATTCTTGTGTGCGCTTTTAACTTCAATTCTTTGTGCTAAGATTACCCAATTTTTTTAAATTATTGGGATTCCGCTTCCATAGAAGTGGATTACTTCAAATTTATCATCAAAGTGCAAGAAATGTCGATCACAATATTTTTGGAAAAAGAATACTTTATACCTTGAGTTGAGTTCAGTCATTCGGATGTGAAGAGTATAGTTGTTCTTTAGTCCCCAACTGCCAATCGTGGCGATCTATTATGTTTTTTTTAACAGAAATGACCATCTCTTATACATACCTCTTAGGTGAATGTGATTATTAATTTAGAAATGTGTTCTTATCTTCGTGTTAATTTAATGTTGAAATTCTGGCTTCTTCTACCACATTCCACTTAGTTCTCATTTTTAAATTTGTTGGATTTAAGATTCATTTCCCCGACCTCTAGCATCACACTAACATAATTGTTTCCTTCATCTCTCAATTCATTAGGTTCAAGTTGCACCTCTTCTTGCTAGATCTAGTTTGCTCATTACTAGGGATATAGAGTGGGCAAATCTGGTTCTTGGATTTGAGCAGGTAACTCTTTCCCATCACTTGTTTCCTCCTGGTTAGTTATTCAGGTGCATATTTCTATGTCATGCTTTTGATAGTGTTCGCTTATTTAATTTAACTTTGAAAATTTTGTAGGATTAGAATGATGCATTTAAGATCCTTAACAAAACATTTCTATCTGGACCCATTCTTTCTTTTTTCTCTTCTGTTATCTGGGTGATTATAATTTATGCTTATTTATACATTCTATTCTATCCACACTTTTTGAAAACTCGTGGGGGAATGTTATGGAACAAATTATGTTTATGAAAGTAAGAGCTTGACTGCTTCTTGTGATGTTTGGTCAAAGAAACCTTCACTAAGTAGTCAGGCACGGTTAAGTAGTCTTACAATTTTTTGTTCGTTTATCAGCAAATTGTTGTTTGCATTTCCGTTTCTTTCCTTTTAGATACTTGGTTTGTGCTTATGTTATCCCCACTTGAATTTGAGAAATGCAGGAAAATCGTTATGCTATAGTTGATGTGTGCTATCCACAGTCAGTAAGCATCCATTTTCATCTTTTTGTTTTCTTTACCCTGCTTAGTTTATAACTTTCTTCTTTAATCTTATATACTGCAATGTTATTTAATAGCCAGTTGGGTTTATTCGGGAGCAAAGTAACATCATTGCTAGACAGGTATAATTTACTAACTTAGAACCTTTGTAAAACTATATACCTATGACTAATCTGCTTTGGAAAAATGAGACTGAACATGTATTGCTCGGGTAACTTGTCTTCCCTGGTTCCTATGTTGGCAGCATTTATAATTTATCCTTTATCTTCCTCCACAGAAGAAAAATGAACAATTTGGCTTGTTTCAATTGCTAATGTTTGATACATTTTCTTGCAGTTGCTGCGTCTAAGACGCCCTTTTGTGGCATATATTACTGATGCAATGGGTAATGAACTTTTCAGGGTAAGCATCTTTATGTTTTATTTTCCTTCTCAAGGAACAACTAAATATGACTCTTAGATAATAAAGTTTGAAAATGAAAGATTAACGTTTTCTTTTAGGTTCGACGGCCCTTTTGGTGGCTAACCAGTTCTATATATGCTGAAATTGATGGCAAGGTACGATATTCAGTTGATCTTTAAGTGCATACATTAAGAAACTCTTTTACCTTGTGGCACGCTGGACATGTTTCACATTAGAGAAAAAACTCTAGGAAATCGGCGTGGTTCATAGACGATGGCATCTATGGAGGAGGGTATACGATCTGTACCTTGGGTAAGTTTAGTACTATCTATCATGGTTCATTGTATTGCATCTAAAGTGATGTTGACTGAAACCCTGTTTGGCATGCTTGTATTTGTTGAGTAATTACTCGAGGAGGATTTTACTGTTCATCCAAAAATTTATATGGGGATCCCACAATTTTTCTGGTCACATTGTACAACTTTCTGTGTTTGTTTGGCGGTTAGATTTCAATTGTTGCTGATGGGAGTGTGCTCAAAGATCACAATGCATGATTTTTCTTATTTATTTATTGAAGATAGTAAGAGCTGTTTGGGTATATTTTCTAAAAACTGTTTATAGATAAACTCTTAAAAATGTGTTTGTGAAGTTATAGAAAAAGATTGGGAAGATATGTTTGCTATTGTTTTTTCATTTATTTCTTTCCTATGGTAATTTAAAAATACAACACATACCAGGATTTTTTTTTTTTTTTTTAAAACGCACCCAAGAATTATTACTTTTAAGCACGTTTCCTTGGATCTTATAATTCGAAATACTATAGTCTTTATCCATGATATCATCCTTATTTGCATTATTTTCCTTATCTATCATGTTTGTGGTTATCTCTCATTTTCGTTAACTATACAAAGTCGTGATTAGGTCTTGACAATTTAATTTGTAACTATTAGGAACAAGCAGTTCGCAGTCGTTGAAAATCCTGGCTTTTGGAACTGGACCTTCACATTAAAGGACGCTGATGGGAAAGTGCTTGCGGAGGTGGATCGTGACTGGAGAGGTTTTGGCTTTGAGGTCGTTTCTTTGCCCTTCATGCAATAGCTTTATAATATACCAGTATTTCATACCAATTACAACTTTTCGTTTAACAAAAAGGTTGGTGGCAGGTTAGTTTCATTGTTTGGTGATAATCAAGTTCAATATCATGTCACAGGTTCAATCCTGAAAATCGGTATTTGACTCTCATTTATTCGAGAGCAGTGCCCTCTTTATGTAGGATTTGTGGTCCCCTCCCTCAATTTGTACTAAAATAAATAAATAAATAAATAAATAAACAACTTTTCGTTTAAAGAAATGTGAATTTAGGCATGAAGACATATCTTCGTAACTAAACCTCTCTCTTATAAATGGATAAGCTTCAAGTGTGTGTGTGTGTAGATATATATATATATGCTTATTAAGATAGAAAAGAAAAAAAAAAAATCATAGATACATTTTTCTCTGTGAAAAAGATCAGGTACACACACATATATTATTAAAAAAAAAAGATCAGCTCATCATGATAAAATGAAAGATTACAGATAAAAGGACATAAAAAATAGCAGTCAACAAAAGGAACCTCAAGCAGTAGCATAAGTAATACAAAAAAGGCTTCAATCTAGCAGAATAAGGCCTAAATGATGACTACAACCAAAGAGGTGGAATTGACTCTTGCAAGGGTCCATACCTACCAACGCAACCTCTCCAACCCATTAAAAAAAAGAAAAAGAAGAAGAAACAAAAAACTCTCCTATTTCTCTTTAACCAGATTCCCTCTGCAAGGAAGTACAATGGAAAAGGACACACTTCTTATCATGAAGAAGGGTACGAAAGAGGAATTCCTTCATCATCAAGGATAACACTCATGGGCTGGTGTGATGGTAAACGAGTGTCATCAAATGCTTATGGATTTCGTAATGAAGTTTTTTGAGCCACCATGGGTTGGTCTAGTGGACCATCAAAGCAATAAAATAATAAAGGGGTTAGAGGGATGAGTACAAGTCGAGCCAAGTGGTCACCCACATAGGATTTAATACTTATAAGCTTTCTTTCCAAT
Source organism: Cyclanthera cordifolia (assembly GCA_037832605.1). NCBI lineage: Eukaryota > Viridiplantae > Streptophyta > Magnoliopsida > Cucurbitales > Cucurbitaceae > Cyclanthera > Cyclanthera cordifolia. Next base: position 7,802,789 of record JBBMEG010000022.1, read on the forward strand.
CAAATGCAGTAGAGTTAGACAGTTATTCTGTGAGATTAGTTAAGATGTGCATAAGTTGACCGTTCACTCACAAATATTAAAAAAATTTAATAATAAATAAATAATGGTTATGCAAATCATTACCTTTTCCTGTATGTGATTAAATTTCCATAAATCAAAAAACTATTGCACACGTTCAGGTTCATTGCATCTTCAGTCATCTTTATATACTCGTTATCGTTTTTTGCATGTTGCTCATTTCTAGTGAACTTCTTCCTGAGATATCACTTTAACCGTCAATAAGTTAGTTATGCTGGGGTATCTGTTGTCTAAAATATGATGCAGATCTTGACCGATGCTGGTCAGTATGTTATTCGTTTTGGTGCCTCTGATCCCGTCTCGAGAACTGGCCCTGCTAAAGGAGTAAGATTATTAGATTGATATTTAACTTGATTTCAGTTTTCATACAAATTACTTTTTCAATAGCGTGTGCTGTTGATGGTGATAGGTTCAAGAGCTGGAAGTTGCCCGACATCTTACTCTTTCCGAGAGAGCTGTAGCCGTTGCTCTTGCCATTTCACTTGATAATGACTATTTCTCAAGGCATGGTGGCTGGTAAGTGGTAAAAACTTCTTCATGAATCTTGCACTAAAGGATAATACATAAAATTGTATTCCCTTCATGATTTCTTTAATTTCTCTCCATGAGATTTGCTCTATTTTATGTATATATCCCAAATCGGTGGTGACATTAAAGTGAGATCGAAAAGTAAGGAAACAACATTTTTTTCATGCTATATTTCTTAATTCGTTGATTGGTAGGTCCCTTAGGGGCGGCACAGTGGTTGAGCGCATGGGCTTTGAGAGTGTGCTATCTTGAGGTCGTGCTCCCTTTAAGATCTCAGGTTTGAGGATTAATTTCTTAGGTGACCCCAAATTTCACGTCCGTTTCTTACGTTGTCTTCTGGTGCTTGATCTAAAGACGGATGTGATTTCCCCCAAGTTTAGAGGAGCGAAGCTTTAAGTTCCGAGATCATAAAAAAGAAAAAGAAAATCGTTGAATTGGCAGTGAGGTGAGAATCTCCATTTGGGATCAATTTCTCGGTGAATGACATTGATGATTAGTTTATGGTTGAAGTACACCAATTAAGTATATACTTTGTGGCTGGTTTTAGTTTGGTCACTACATTTTCAAATGTCCAATTCAGTCTTTATACCTTAGAACAAACTTAGAATGGGTCTTCGGAGTAGGTTTCTTGTTGATTTTCCTTAAAAAAATATTCTTTATTAACTTTTCTTCTATTATTTTCTATTTGAAAACTTTTCTTCTATAATTAATCATCATAACTTTTGCATAGTGAGTAAGAGGGCCTCGGAAGAGGTGATGACTTCAATTCAGGATGATCACTGACCTAAAAATTAATTTTTTACGAATGTCATTGACAATAAGGGTCGAGCAGTATGTCTCCAGAGAGAGAGTAGCTGAGGTGCGCGAAAACTGTTTCGAATTTCAGAAAAAAGTTCTATAAATTTAGTAACATGTTCATATTTTGTTCTTTCTTGTATCAAAATTATTGATAGGGTTGAACCAATTTTGACTTAAATTAGTTCCAAGTATATCATAAAAATCAAATTTAACTAAAATTGGACATTTGAATGTTTCATTACGTAGATCAAAATGGTTTTTTAACCGTAGTTTATTTACTCTCATTGTCAATAATGGAGTTTTTGAGGTGAGAAGAATTACTAGAGGACGCCGTTACATAGATATATGAAAGATAAATGAGCTTTCAATTTTGTTTCAATTATATTCATCGATTATTATAGAGTGGACATTCAGTCTCCTTGAGTTAGTGTTCACTAATTTTTATTTTATTTTATTTATTTATTATTATTTTTTTAAATCAGGGGACTTCCTTTCATTGCTGTTGGTGAGTAGATTTGAATTGCTTGACAGACATGGAACAACTATGGACTTCCTCTTCTTCAGTTCTCGGACGATATCGACATTTTCCGAGTTTCTTTCCTCTGCATATATTTTCGTAAGCAAAACATGGTAGCCTGCAAATAGAAGGGGTTCCTTTTTTTGAGGTTAACACACCATTAGGTTCGGGAATTTGAATAACTTTTTGATTTATAGACATATTTATACCGCCGAATCATTGCTCTTAATCTATAAGCGATTACTTTTTTAACCAAAAACATAAAAGTTTATATGTAGATTTTTAACAAACTTGAAGTGTTTTTATTGATTAAATTAAAAGTACAAACATCGTATTTCACGAGTGATTTATGCAATTTTTGCTTATTTTTCACTCAAAACGGCTTGCTATCTAGCTTAGATGATTATAGTATTTTTACATTTTTTTTTTTTTATTTTGACATTTCGAATGTAAGAGATTCGAACCCGTGATCTTATGATTCTTCGGCGTTTACTGATGTTGTTGAGCTGCTGCTCTTTCGGCAGTATTTTTACATCGGCTTAGAGCTTAATATCACAAAATGTCTTAGATAACAAAATATAACATGGATAGTGAGAATATTCATCATAAATGTGTATGTATGAAAATTGTATCTTTATCTCAGAGGCATAATGTACATGATTATTACTATTGAGTTAAACCTATTGGCTGTATGAGAATATCTTTTATTTTTAGTTTAATAACATCAAGAGATTGCCTCTTAGTTGAGGATTTGTCTCCTTTACCTTTGATCTATATTTACATTGGTGGCTAATTAAGAAATGATAAAGTACATACAAAATTACTCAAACATATTTAAAAGAAAAAAAAATCGATAGAAATCTCATACACAACATTCAATATTATAAATAAAAAAGTATTTAGATCACAAACTGCTAAAAGCTCAACTAATCTGCTTTCTCATATCTCAAACTCAAGGAAAGTCTTTATCAACTCTTTTCCCACGTAATCTGATATATGTCTCTTTGCTCTATTTGAGTTTATTGATTTCTCCAGTGAGAGAAGTGCTTTCCGCCTAGCAAAGAGTATGTCCACATATGTAGTCAAATATGGGTCACATCTTTATTTTATTTGTTTTGTTTTCTTGAGTTGAAAACTATAAGACATAGCTCATATTATGCCACATATGTGAGCATTAATTTTTTATATCATGTTTTGACTGGACTTATATACTTCTCTTAGAAATATATAGATATTTAAAAATGTGAGGACAACTTTGAAATTTGAAGCGTTAACAAAAAAAAAAAATCCAATTTAAGTGATTAAAAAGTCAAAAATTCAAGTATTGACATACAAATATTGTTGAAATAAAAATAACAAAAATATCAAAATTGACTTTATCATGTCTTCCTAATTCTCAATTTGTCCAATTACAACATTTCAATTTTTAATTCTAACAACTTAAACTTTCTCATGTTATAATCTTTGTTTTAAACTTAAATATTACAACATTTACTCTCTAATAGATATTCATATCAAATGAATAAAAGTTTCAAAAAGAAAATGGCATCAAAGTGGGAAGCCTGTGAGTTTTAAATTTGTAATTCAATTTTCACTTATTACATCACTGCATGATTAAAAAAAAAAAAACTCAACTTTTGAAAGGGTTTTATTATTTTTAAGGTTAAAATATTAATTTGGTCATTATTTTTTTTTTTTGGTCTATAAACTTTCAAAAATCTAATTTAAGTTTCTAATTTTTGAATTTTGTTTCATTTTACTCTTTGAATTTTCAAAATTTTAAATTTAATCCTCAAATTTTGTTTTTCTTTTTTTTAATTGAACCCTATAGTAAATTTAAAACTAATATTTATCAAAATTGATTCAATAATGTTAATAATTTGAATACAATCAAAGATAAAATATAAAGATAATTTTAAAATTCATAAAGAAAAATGATAATTTTCTTTACAAAAAAAATAAACTAAGTTTTTCTAAACACTGATTTTAATTTATTTTAAAAGTTCAAAATCCGAAATAAAATAAATTTAAAAATTAAAATTAAACTTCTAAAAATTTAAAATTAAAATGAAACTTAGTTTAAAAATTAAAATTAAATAATTTAAAAATTAAAATTAGATTTTTGAAAATTGAGTTTGGTTTAATAAAACAAAATTTCATACATCAAAGTATTTCACCCTATTTTTTATATATTGATGTAGATAAAAATAGAAACAAAATATGGCGTGAACTCGAATAAAAAAAGGGGAAAAATAGAGCAAGATTGTGGTTAAGCCCTAACAAAACCTCCGACGGATTCCGCTCCGAGTAGGCGAAATGATTTTTTCAAGAGAAATGATTTTTTCAAGAGAAATGAATCGTCGGAGTTTAATCTCGAGAGCTCCGGCAGGTTTGCGGCGGCTCCTTACTTCAGCCGCCAAGTTGACGCGTGGTCCTGTAAATGATCAACGGCGGCTCTACCCGAGGCTGTCGGCGCTAGGTGCCACCGGCGGTAGCGTGGCGCAGACATTGAACCAGTTCATCATGGACGGAAACATCGTAAAAAAATATGAGCTCGAGAGATGCATAAAGGACCTCCGGAAGTATGGTAGATACCACCATGCGCTTCAGGTTAGTTTTTTTCCTACGAGTTATGTTTTTGAAGTTGATAATTGATGCTGATGCTTCATTTTAGGGTTAAATTCAGGGTGGCCACAACTTAATTTTGCAGGGTCTAGGCATCATTTATCTATAGAATAGTGGGTAAGGTGGTTTAAACACTTGTGGAAGATTTTTGCCTTGTCTCACCTTGGAAAGCTGAGGACTCCACCCGAATGGTTAAAACTTGAGTGCTTGTGTCATGTTAAAAAGGTGAGGACTCCACCCGAATGGCTAAAACTTAAGCGGGTATTTTACCTACAATTTCGGATATAATCCAAAATGACGCTTTGTAACACACATAGGGAAATTAATTAAACAGAAGAAGGGTCTTTACTTTGTCCCACAAAATCGCATGATTCCACTACTGTCTGAAAATTAAAAACACGAATAAATCAAATACTAAATTTAAAATCAGAATTAATAATAATCAACCACACAATCTTAAGGATATTCGGAGATCTTCACTTTGTCCCAGTGTCCCATTGGTGAGGAGTTCTCACTACATTTATAAAATATGTGGGTTATTCTCTCATCATCAATTAATTTCGAAATAAAACCCTACATTATAATAAACATACTCGCGGATATCAAGAAAAAAAAAACTTAAATGCGTAGGTACAGTAAATGGAAGTTGTGGGAGAAATATACATGCACAAAATTACTGCTTAGTTCCATTGGTTTTTCAAATTCTATTGCCTTTTGTTCAATTTTCTCTTTGTATTGCAAATTGTTGATTGTATTTTCCCTTTCTTTGCTATTTTGTTTCCGTTTTGTCCTGCAAGTCCCCTTAGATCATAATTGTTTTGTTAGCTAAGCCTGAGATGTAGTTCTAATATTTGTTCTTTTAGGCATTGGATTATCATTTTTAGGATAGTAATCGAAACTTTCATGAAATATATAAACTAAAAAGGCTAAAGAAATAAAATAGCATTCTCGAGGAGAACTCAACAAGTATTCTTAAGGACAAAAGACTCCCGAACTTTCCCCTAAGGTCGGCGTCAGCCTTCCTACCAGGCTGACTCCTTGGTCAAAGCCCTTGAAATATATGAATATATCTTTAAGTGTTCAAACCAGCTTATAGGCACTTTAACTATTCTCACGGAAAACCGTTTGACTCTACGAAAAAACTCATGAGAAAGTTAATTCCTAAATAGGCTTTGATCATGAAATGCACTCATAAATTTTTCAGATTCTTAAGACCCTTGTGATTAGGGGTGATTTCGATTCGGTTTTTGTTGGTTTTGTGCCAAACCGACTACCAAACAAATATCCTCGATTGTTCAACAATTTGGTCAACATTAAAGGCTAATAAACGATAAAATGATTGGTTGAGTTTTCGATTTTGGTTTGATTTTCGGTTTTTATTTCAATTAGTTTTTAGGGGTTTTTTTTTCAATTTTTTGTCTCGTTTTTCAATTTATTTTAGTTATATTTTTTATCACCCAAAAAACAACATTTTTCATGAATAAGGTAATATTTATAATGATTTTGTTTCATATTTTTCATCTACATTTGTTTTTCTAATCATATTTAAATATCAACATATTTTTATTTTTCGGTAGTAATATATAGATTCCGTTCGGTTCGGTTTCATATTGGTTCTTCCGAGAAGAATTGGAACCGAACCAATATATTTCGGTTTTCTAAAAATATTCAAACCGAAGGATCCAATTTTTTTCTATGGATCAGTTTTTTTCGGTTCGATTTTGTCAATTTTTGTTTTTCCTTTTACCTTTACTTTTGATAACTAGGGTGAACCATGAAAAATCATTAAAATCATCTATTATTCCCTTTGTACTGGACCAGACCAGCCAGGAAGTCGCTCCAAGTTCACAAGAACCTTAGCTCATCCATTGCCCTTGCTTCGGTTGCAGATAATGGAATGGATGGAGATGAGAAAAATCAACTATTCATTCACTGACTATGCACTGCGTTTAGATCTTATATCAAAAGAAAAAGGAATAGCTGCTGCAGAGAATTATTTCTGTAATCTGTCATCCTCTGCTAAGAATCAACTTACATATGGAGCTCTTTTGAGCTGCTATTGCAAGGAAATGATGGAGGAAAAAGCTTTGGCTCTTTCTAAGAAGATAAATGAGTTAAAGTTCGCTTCCGATTTGTCGTTTTGCAATCTTATGACCATGTACATGAGAATGGATCAACCTGAGAAAGTACCTCCTCTTGTTGATGAAATGAAGCAGAGAGGCATTTTTCTCAGCACTTATATTTACAATGTGTGGATGAACAGCTGTGCTTCTTTGCATGACATTGAAAAAGTGGAGGAAATTCTTGAGGAGATGAAAAATGAAGACAGAAATCTATTTGATTGGACGACATTTTCGAACTTAGCCGCTATCTATGTCAAGGTAAGACAGTTTGAGAAAGCTGAATTAGCTCTTAAAAAGGCAGAGGAAGAGATCAAAACGAGTAAGAAGAATCGTCTGCCATACCATTTCTTGATAAGCCTTTATGCGTCGACTTCGAATCTGAGTGAGGTGAATAGGATATGGAATGCGCTGAAATCAGTTTATCCAACGACAAATAATATGAGTTATCTCGTCGTGCTTCAGGCTCTAAGTAAACTAAATGATATTGAGGGTCTTAAAAGAATTTATAAGGAATGGGAATCTAGTTGCTCGATCTTTGATTTGCGGTTAGTAGAACTTATTATCCGGGCTTACCTACGCGAGGACATGTTCGAAGATGCTGCAACGGTATTTGAGGATGCGATTAAGAGAAGTAACAAACCTTACTTTAGGATCCAAGAAGTGTTCATGATTTACTTCTTGAAGTTCAAGCAAGTGAATGTGGCACTCAGTTATTTGGAATCAGCTATATCTGAAAGCAAGGACAGTGAATGGCATCCATCATGGGCAATGGCAAATGCTTTTCTGAAGTACTTTGAGGAAGAGAAAGATGTTGAAGGTGCGGAAGATTTTGCTAAGATTTTGAAGAATTTTAAGTGTCTAGATGCAAGTGCGTACCATCTATTGCTCAAGACTTATGAAGCTGCGGGGAAACCGGCCCCAAATATGCGACAGAGATTGAAAGACGACAACATAGAGCTCAGCAGTGAGCTTGAGGAGTTACTTGATACAATTTGCCCCTGATAAATACATGGTCGCCAAAGATTGGTGTACCGTGTACTACTTGTAGGAGTCATGTTTGTTTGAGAGTTGATGCTAGATCAAAGTAACATCCAGCTTAGGAAGCATCTACTTTGGTGGTGATAGTTTATCAACATTCTTTTTTATAATCGATAAATCAGGCGCAACCGTTAGACGACCCTCTGGCTTAATAGTTGACTCCATACTATATGCGAGGCATCTATGTCCATCTCAACAAGAGATTTTACAATTAAGCTCGCTTCACAACATTCTCCCTACCAAAGCTTAGTTTGTTAAGAAAAGCCGCCTGATCATGCAATTTGCAACCGTAAACATAAAAGTAAGAACTTTATATTAATGTTACGAAGTTTTCTCTTCCAAATTTATAAATAGTAATTTCAAGTGCATAATAATCTTTACCTTGTCAAATCATTCCAAAATTATTTTCTAAAACAGTTAGGCAAAAAAAGAAAGAAGAAGATGACAAACTCTTGGGATCAATGGTCAAACAATCCAAAAAAATAAAACCTCTCTTCAAGCCCCCTCTCACAGTTATTGATCCTCATCTCTCAGCATTTCATTGAGTAAATTTTTTTTTTTTTTTATTAAGTTGGCAGACAAAAAACGCCTAATCAAACACACTGTCTCAAGGTCAAGGTTGAAAGTCAAAGCTTTTTTCTTCCTTGTCAATTCATCCACAAGTTACTTATGAGCTACAATTTTACTTTATGCTAGCTTGGAAATCAAAAGATAGTAGGAAAAACAACTTTCAAGCGTTTAACCAAGACCTTGGAGCTACAATTTTTGCCACCCTTAGATAACTGCTAAACAAGATTTACAGTCAATCTTTAGATTTCTTGTGATTTTCCAAGCTGTAATTCTAACAAAGCAAAACAGATCAAAGGCACAATATTCTGTATTGAACCAAATATACATTAACCTATATTAATTCCACAATTACCTACTTAAAGTATACTGCCCTAATTATTTATTACAGCTAATAAGCTAATATGTGTTCTTATGCTCACAATCATATTCAGTTTTATCTTCAGTAACTTGCTTTACCAAAATAATCAGGACTGGCAATATAGGTTCAGGTGGTCGAAGCTATCAGTATCCATTTGAACCAGGGATATACATTTATTTCGGACATGTAACTTGTCAATGATCTCTATTAGAATTATTATTTAACAATACCACATTATTAGTAGCTTTTGAGGGTGGCCTATTGATTTTCTCTAATAATCTACTGAATACTAATTTAACTGGTATGCATGCTACAGTTGGGGGTCCAGATGATTCTGGTTTGATCAATCCATTCATTTGACAAGTTACACTAACATGTATTGGCATGTTACTAAATTTCTGCTCAACAGCTATTGAAGACAAAGTTCTAGTCTTCTGGTTTGATGGTAATCTTACTTTCTTTGCCATCTTTTTCGGGAGCCTTCTATCATGAGACGGTCGGGGAACGCGAGGTTGGCCCCTACCCTGGCCTGCCTTTTGACTGTAACCTCCAGTGTTAACTCTTTTGAATCTTTGCTTCCTTTCTTGGTCGGTAAAAGGAGAATCATAGCCTGGTTCTTCACCGTCCAGAACTGTCAATAAATGAGGGCGAGGGATGCGACCATTTGCTGTCCTCCAAGACGGTCGAAGCAATGTGCTTCCATCATCATTTTCACTAGGTCCATTGCCTGGACTATCAGAAAGAAGAGTTTCAGAAAAACCATATTCTAGAGTTCCAATTTGAATAGGATGCCCAATTATTGCTTGCCCATTTAACTTGCTCATAAGTGATACGATAGGAACAGGCTCTTTCTTGTAACTTGCTTGGACTTTGAGATCAACATCTATTAATATAGTTCTTGCTCTCCCACCATAATGATAACGCATACCATAGAAGGGATTTTTGACATCCCAATATCCTTTCAAAGCAGGCCGATCTTCCAAGTCGGGCATAAAATTTCTGATAAGATACTGATCTGTTGCTACTCGTTTTGACGTCGAGTAATATTCCTCGTCCATTGTATCAGCTGCCTCCATACTGTCATCAAAACAGTTATTCCCATGTCTTGGCAGTCCACGTACCATTAGCTGTCTTGGTGATTCATCGTCTACTCCAACGTACTTTTTAGAAAGATTACGAACGTTCCTTTTCCCCTTCAGTTGCCACTTAGACACTGCTTCGTTAGTAGACACGAGGTCATGTTGACAAAGGTGAGACGTGTCACCGGAATGCACAGAATCATCAGGCTCCTCGCTGCTCATATTTCTATGCTCTTGTGTGTCCCTTATTACAAATGTGCTCTGCTCCTTTTCTGAAGGCAAAGTAGAATCTGAAAAATCAAATAGATATGGAATAAATTAACCAAGGAATAGGAACACTATGGGCAAAAGCTAACGAATGCCCACTCCAAACCAGTCAAACAACTCAAGGAAGGTAAAAGCATTTTTTTTCCTTTCCCCTTCTGAAGCAACAAAAGTTGCAACCAAGAGACAGAGAGGGAGAAAAGACTCACATTTGAAAACACTAAATTTTACCAACAAGACTATCAAACAAATGCTATGCTAGAAGCAACTTTGTATATTGTATCTCCAGTGATAAATTTTATTTGTGTTGCAAACAAGTGCATTTATAATGGAGTACACTAAGTTTTGAACTTCTCGTCTCTTAATTAAAAAATTGAGCTTCAGAATTGTTATAATCTGGAAGAAAAAAAAGATTTGAATGCCTGGACATAGTAACTCCAACTCACAACACTGCTGGCACAACTCAGGGTATTAGCTAAGAAGAAAACGTCCATAGTTAGCACAGATGTACAGAAACAGAATAAACTGGACTAAGGGAAATGAATAATGATCAATAGCTTGTTGGAATTCTGTCTATTTAGGAATACGTGTAACATATTTTCCTCTATTTTCTTTATTCTTGTTTCTATTTTTGTAATATCATTTAGGTCTTTTTCCAATATAATAAGACCCACTTATTTGAATAAGCAATATATATTTATTTATTCTAAAAATAAGGTGCTGTCATTGCAAAGTTGTATCATCTCTAATTAGTATTGATTTCTACTTGGACATTCTCAAATTTCCAAGCCTATAATGGAAGGATATTGGTTGATAATTGATATAATTAAATTTACGCAAATTTATCAGGAGTTGATTGATAATTTAAAGTTGTTAGATTATATATCCTATCCAGAAACTAAAACATCGAGTGCTTTTCTACCACACAACACATGAACCATCTCTAGTGGAGGATAACAGTTGTTCCCTAGAATAAGTGCGCATCAATTGGGCTAAAGACGTGAACTATTTACAATAAATTTTTTTTTGAAAACCAAAAGACCAAAGCTTCGCTCCATTATACTCGGGTTAACCACACTCATATCTAGGCCAGACACCGGTAGACATCGAAGGAATGGAGACACCAGAAATTTCTACAAATTAATCACATGTGAATCTCAAATCTAGGATCTTGAGACGAGCACATCTTCAAAGTTCAAATCTTTGACCATCGCGCTTTCTCTTAGGATGAGACTATTCACAATTACAATGGCAGTGGTGTAGAAGCCCAAACAGTTAATACAAACAGCTAAACAATGCCTCTAGATATAGGGGGTATAGATTGATTAGGAAAAATGACTCTTCTATTCATAAGGAAAAACACTCAAGTCAAACATATCACTGAAATCAGTAAAACGCAAATTGGTAACGCAATATCCAATAGAGAAACATCCAAATGTATTTGATATTACATAATAACCTGAAAGTGTAGCCATGTCATTCTCCACATCCTGATATGACCTGGAAGAATCAGAGTCAGTCTCTGTGTCAGAAGAACCATTTTCAGATGAACCAGAAGCATTATCTTCAACGAGCTGAGAAGGGATAACCGGGAGTCCTAAATGGGATGTTGAAATCTCAACCTGACCTAGAGCTATGCCCTCCAATGAATCAGCTGAAAGATACATACACTTTCTCCTCTTTGCACGATCAATTTGATCCATTCCTGAAGTAGATAAAAGAAAAAATTCGTCAATTGGCTGTTGCTGTCTATGTTGGCACCGTTCAGGAATGCTCGAGTAAGAAAGAGCATTTAACATCCCTTGCTTTTTGTTAATAAAAGACAAAAGTGTATTGAAGAAAGCCAAGATAAAGAGCAACCATCATGGGTTGGCCTAGTTCCTTAGGGGTGTTTGGATTTGGGGGTGATGAGAGAAGAGGAGAGGAAGAGGAGAAAGAAGAGGAAATGAAGTGATTTTGGGATATGAAGTATTTGTTTGGAGATTGGTGTTTTAGGGAGGAGAGGTTGGAAAAAAAAAATTGAAATTTGTGTTTAGGAGAGATGATGTTTATTTATGATGAAATTGGATATCACGTTTGACATTTGGTTGTGAAGTACTATAAACAAACAAGGAGTTTAACTCTTCCTCTTCCTCTCCTCCAAATTCAAACACCTCCTCCTATGAATCGAGAGAACCTCCTCCATATATTTTTTTATTTAAGAACTCATTTTCTACACATATTTTTAACAGTCAAATGTTATATTATCAAATGGTCTATTTCATGACTAGTCGAGATGCGTGTAAGTTGAACCAAACACTTACGTATATCAAAAAAAAAAAGAAAAACAACTAAAAAGCAGGGATCGAGAGAACCTCCTCCTCAAAATGGCTACTTATCCAATCGTTCAAGAGCACCCATATTGGATAGTTAACAAAAAAGTTGCAAGAAAAATCCTGCACTCAGCAAGATTCCTCAATCAATCATTCAGCACATTAAAACCAAAAAGTGCTTACCGTTTTCATTGCTGTCGTTGCCAATGCTAAATACACCATCAGGATCAGGAGGAGTCAGAGCATTGGTATTGGTATCAGATACAAGCATTTCAGAACCATTTGAGACAGCAGAATAAGATGAAACCTTTCTTTTTGGAGTAATTTTGAGTCCGAAAAAATCATCCTTACCACTCAGTTGAGCTCCTTCACTTACTTTATGAAATGGATCGGTAATTATACTGTCATAATTTACATCTATTATCTTAGATAATTGATGCGAATTAAAATGTCCATTGTTTATATCATCAGCTTCTATGTGTTCTGAAGAAAGTATTCCCTTCTTTGCAGGTGATTCAGTCGTCATTTGATCAGAATATAAATTAAGCTTTCCTTCCTTCTTTAGTAGCTCCTTCTCAAGTTCAAGGGCGTGAAGAATGGCATCCTCCCTACGTGCATATTTCTCTCTCTTCTTAATTGGCATGCATTGTGAGGACTCTGCTCTTTCAATACATTCATCAAACTCACCACATCTGAATGGTTTTACACGCTTGGACTTCTCCAAATTGTACCAATCCCTGAGTAGCAGATGAAGATATCAAAAACTATATTGATGGTCAATATGATATCAACACCAAAATTACCAAACGCAAGATAAGTTTTATTTTTTCCTCAACAAGACCAAATTTTCATTGGAAAAAGAAAGAAACACAATCAAAAGAGTATACAAAAGAGAAAAATTTCAAAGAGGAGGGCAATCGACAAAAACGGCGTTAAGTAAAATGGTACCTAAAGAATAATTACAAAAAAGCCTTAGTAAGACCCAGAGAAAAAGATAAAATTTAATGAGGGTTAAGCTTTACTCAAAACCCTCTTCAGTCTTCTAAAGATTCTATTATTTTTCTCTCTCCAAAACCCTCACATAATGGCCACACTTCAGCTTGCACAATAGTTTCCATTTATTGTGAAAAGAAGAGAGGTGAGTGAATTTGCAATCATCACTCTACACTCTCTCGACCTAGCAAATACCAGATTGAACTCGTCAAAGAAAGGTGTATTCCTCAATTGTGCCTTTCCATGAGTTTCTGAAGATTTTTTACCCCCACCCACTCAAATGGCATGAAACTTGTGCATAAAGCAAAGGGAGCTCCTTGATTAGAACCATAATTTGCGTTAATAGGTGAGTATCAAAAAAACTAAGAGAGACTAGCATAGTATTATTTTTTTTAACCGGGAATCGGAGCTTCACTATGCTACATATCAGAAGCACCCATACTCGTTCCTAGGCAGACTAGCATAGCATTCTACAAGCCCTTCCTATCCAAGTGTCCCAAAATCTAACACTGAAATAACTTTCCCCTAAAGATACCGCCATCATGATATTTGGCCAACAGAACTTGTTCCCAACAATTATTAGTAGAGTTAATCAACTAGCTGAATCTTGTTCCCTGACAAGTTAGCAGTCCAGCTAACATAGCCGCGCAACACCTTAACCTCCTCATGTAAACAACCAGAGGGGAACTCTTAAGTGTTCCAACCCATCCGTCCACCCTATAAATGCTAGTAACAAAAATATTGGATCATATTTTTTATGAAACACTTGTCTCGTAGGCACAGATGTTGACTGGTTTACCCTTCACTCAATCAGAGATTTCTTTGTGGCAATTGTAAAGTGCTTAGGCATCTCCAAGAAGTGGCGCAGTAGTTGAAGGCTTGGACTTTGAAGGTGTGCTTCCTTCAAGGTCCTAGGTTCGAGACCCACTTATGACATTAATTTGTAGACACTTCTCGTGTCTCCATTGCTTCGATGTCTCCAGGTGCCTGGCTTAAGGACGGGTGTGGTTACCCAGGGTATAGTGGAGCGAAGCTTTGATTTTTCCAGTTTTCTTTTTTTTTTTGTAAAGTGCATGAGCTTATAAGACGAGGAACTTAATGGTAGCTTTTTTTTTTTGCACACATGATGTGCTATTTAGTTGGAAAGAAACTACCAAACTTTTGAGTTCGCAGTTACATGAACACTTTTTCTATGCAAGAAACTTTGATGCAATCAGTTGAGATTATAGATGGTATACCCTCCTCGGGAAAATATCCAGAGTAAAGGAAAAACGAGTGAGAACAAAATCTATAAAACTCGTGGAAGGAAGAGAAGTTGAAGACTAAGATAGCAGTGTTACATTGGCACATAAATAATTAGAAAAAAACTCTTAGGGGATGAAAGTCTTGAATGTCAAGCATTCATAAAATGGTAAATCCTAATTCCATCTGTTAACGAGCAACAGACTCTATACTTTATCTTCTCATACAAGGATGTCTTTGACTGACACAATTGACTCTAGTTCTAGAGAACCTACCCTCTGCAAATTGAGACAAGCATACCACTCATTCAAACCCTTTCTGAAATGTTTTTCACAACCTGAGCAGAAACAACCAATAAACTCTTCTTCTATCCTAATTTCCCATAACAGATAATGAGATCATCTAGTCCAATCTTGGACACTAAGCCATAAGATTCTACCCTTAAATATGCATTTGGTATTTCCTTCATCTAAAAACTCAACTTGTAATTGGGTTCCTTGATAATCCCTACCTTTCTTCAGTATTCAAACTCCAAGTTTCTTATATAAGTCGCAGTAATTTTTAAATATAAGTACCAAACATTGTAAGTGCACCTTAACTATTTTACGGACAAAAACATTTGTAGTGATCATCATGAATTGTGTTGCATTTGGAGGGAAAGGAACGATAGTTTATTCCAGGAAAAATAGTCTAGATATTCGAACTTCATCGAAAGTGTTATTATCCTTGTCGTACGTAACATGGTGCAAATAATCTCCATTATATCATGATTATAGCATTGATATCCTCGTAGATAACTGGAGATCTCTTTTGTAATGGCCCTTTGTAATATCATTCAATTAATGAAATTATTTCTTATCCAAAAAAATGATGATCACGAATTGAACTTGTTCTCTGGTTAGTTCCTAAACTCCTTTTGACCACTAGTCAAACGGAGGACACAACCAAGGAAACAGAGGAAGTTCAGTAAACAAAAAACTCAGATGATGAGTAGAGAATTCAAAGATGGTAAAGGAAGATCCTAACTTACACACTGGCATCTTCTCTTCCAAGGAGCTTGACTGGAGTTCCAGATCGAGGTGATGTAAGGTTCGATGATGAAATCTCATCAGAACCCATTATTTTACCAGGCCACCATGAACCATTCCTCCGTCGAACCCACACGATCGATCCCACCACATAATCAATAGCACCAGATCCCGGACTCCCCATTCTCTCTCTTAGTAAAAACAACACCCAATTTCCGGTCAACCTCCGGCGAAGAAGAGTGAGGTTCGGAGAATGATCCGACTGTGCACGGAGATGGAGGATCCGAATAGATCGATGCGGGTTTCGATTCGGTCTTCCATTCAGATTTGGGGATTTTTCATTTCTAGGGTTCCTCGATCGAAATTTCTCCTCCAATTTCTCACTTGTTTCAATCGAAAGTCTCAGATCCTTGAACACTCCGTTTCCTCTCTATCTACAACTGATTTTCCAGGCACTGTCGTGTGTAATTTCTCTTCTGATTAGATTGAAGATCAGAAAGAAAACTCAGTAACCGATGAATCGGGTCGGGTCGTGGAGCGTTCGTCCCAGTCGGGGCAATGTATCATGCACGTGGGTTTGGTGAAAATGATGAAGTAACGATTACCAGATTTGGATGTACGTGTAACTGAGTCAATGTCGATTTTTTTAAAATTATTTTTGTTAAACTATTTATTTTTAATTTAAGTTTTAATTTACCAGATTTGAAAGTTTTACCATTTACCAAATCTATCTATAATTGAGGTTAAATTTCATTTTGGATTTG
>JBBMEG010000022.1:7826426-7840286 GCA_037832605.1 Cyclanthera cordifolia
TGGGGCGTTTCATTGTGCAAGCCAGAAAGGTACCCCCCCCCCCCCCCCCACAAAAAAAAAAAAAAAAAAAAAAAAGAAAGAAAAAAGAAAAAGAAGAGCATCTATATGTATCCATCGTACACAAATACATAAAAGGAAGAAACCACAAAAAGGAATTGCTTAATTTTTCATTTTGAAAGATAACTGAATGAATGTATATTAGGAGAAGCAACTTAAGTTTGTGTATATATTGGACAGATTGCCTTCACCTTTGTTGTTTTCCCCTGCCTTCTATTGGCTTACATGGGCCAGGCTGCATACCTTATGAAACATCCAGATTCGGCAGCAAGAATATTTTATGATTCTGTGCCAGGTGATAGTTGCCAACGTGAAAGCCTTTGTTCTCTTCAATCCATTTATTTGACCTATTTTTTTAGGCAAGTTCTCGTTTTAACTAGCCTCCTTTGGTTCTTGAACACAGCAACTCTTTTTTGGCCAGTCTTTGTGACAGCAACGCTTGCTGCTATGATTGCAAGCCAAGCAATGATATCTGCAACCTTTTCTTGTGTCAAGCAATCAATGGCTCTTGGATGTTTTCCGAGAATGAAGATAGTTCACACTTCTAAGAGACGAATGGGTCAAATTTACATCCCTGTGATCAATTGGTTTTTGATGATAATGTGCATATTTGTCGTTGCAATATTTCAAAGGACTACAGACATTGCCAATGCTTATGGTTATGTCCCTTCCTACCCTTTTTTTTTCTCTTATATTTAATTCTTATCTCTAGGACATTATTACTTTGACATCCTGTCCATACCCATGGACAAATTGTTCTTTCATTTTTAGAGACCTATTTAATTGTTTTTGTTTGATTTGTTCTATAAGTACTAAATGGTTATTTTTCTGTTTGTAAAGGGTGAACAGTTACTGTGACTCTATTTGTTTCTGGTCTTATGAATTGGCATTGCTAATTACTTCGTGTTACAGGTATTGCTGAAGTTGGTGTGATGCTGGTGAGCACTGTCCTGGTTACTCTAGTAATGCTTCTGATCTGGCAGACAAATTTGTTTCTTGCAATGTGTTTTCCACTTGTATTTGGGTCAGTCGAATTTATTTACATGTCTGCAGTATTATCAAAAGTCAGCGAGGGTGGGTGGTTACCACTTGCTTTTGCTTCTGTCTTTCTCTCTGTGATGTACACATGGAACTATGGGAGTGTGTTGAAGTATCAAAGTGAGGTGAGAGAGAAGATATCAATGGATTTCTTGCTTGAACTGGGATCTACCCTCGGAACTGTAAGAGTTCCAGGAATTGGTCTCCTCTACAATGAGCTTGTCCAAGGCATTCCAGCAATTTTTGGGCAATTTCTTCTTAGCCTTCCAGCCATCCACTCCACAATTATGTTTGTGTGCATCAAATATGTTCCAATCCCTGTGGTTCCGCAAGAGGAAAGGTTTTTGTTTAGAAGGATTGGCCCAAAAGATTACCATATGTTTCGTTGCATCGCGAGGTATGGTTACAAGGATGTGCGAAAAGAAGATCATCATGCATTTGAGCAACTTTTGATGGAAAGTCTGGAGAAGTTCTTAAGAAAGGAGGCTCAAGATCTTGCACTTGAGAGCAACTTGAATGAGTTGGAATTTGATAATATTTCAGAGAGGTTGCGGTATTCTCCAACTCCGAGTGTTAATGATGTGAATGAGGAGCTGAGAGTTCCATTGGTGGAAGTGGCAAGAACAATGAGTTCGGAAGAAACTGCTGGTATGCAGTTGCCATCCAGCACTATGGCATCTGATGACGACCCTAGTTTGGAGTATGAGCTATCAGCTCTTCGGGAAGCAATGGATTCGGGATTTACATATCTGCTGGCTCAGGGGGATGTCCGAGCAAAGAAAAACTCATTTTTTATCAAGAAGCTTGTAATAAACTATTTCTACGCATTCCTAAGGAGGAACTGTAGGGGTGGTGCAGCCACGATGCGAGTTCCTCACTTGAATATCATGCAAGTTGGGATGACTTACATGGTCTAATTCTTCTACAACTCCATTGTTTTCACGATCTTATATATTTATAGATGGTTAAACGAATTAAAACAATATCTATTTAAGTTGTTACATTGTACTGTTTATTAAGTTTGTTGTGATTGTAATCTATAGTTTTCAATGGCCTTTCCAGATGCATGCATAATGTTAGTTATATCAATAAAAGAAACTATTTGTGAATAAAAATAACAGAGTTAACCACATGGTCAATCTATTTAACAATATATTTATAGGAGTGTCTCAATTTTACAAATTTTGCATTTATTTTCATGAATGATGTTAAAAATAAAATAACAAATAAGGGACATTAAGGAAGGAAGAATTTTGAAATCCCACAAAAACTTGGTAGATTATACGCTAAATCGAAAAAACCACGGAATCTTTCCAGATTTTATTTTGACTCTACGCAAAATCGGATCCTTTCAAAAGAAATCAAGCTTTCGTGAAAAGGTAGTTTGCATTACATAGCGTCTAAAGATTTCTAGTCCCACATTGCTTCTTCGACGGACCGTCCGATGAGTGTCTTCCCAAATCAAAACCTTAAATTTTAGACCAAAAAAAAAAAAAAAAAAAAAAAAAAAAAGAAAGAAGTGGAAAAATGAGGATAAAGAGATTGATATTGCAAGCTCTTGTTTTAGCCAACATGTTAATGGCGTCCCGATTTACGCTCACGGCCTCCAGCCTTCCACTTGTTATAAGAACATACTCGCTTTCCATCTCCTCTCGCAGTCATTTACCAAAATCACTTCCTTGTCCCCTTTGGTCATCTTCCTTCTCCTTCTGCCTTCACAATCTTCACAACTCTGTTACCTCTTCTTCTTCTTCCTGTTCCTCGCTTTCTGCTCCGACAATGGCTGCTTCTGCCGTCGTGAATGATACTCCCCAATCAAATCCTCTTCTTCAAGACTTCTATTTTCCGCCTTTCGATGCTGTGGAAGCTAAGCACGTTCGTCCAGGCATACTTACGCTTTTGAAGAAGCTCGTATGCCCCTTTTACTTTCTCCCCCTATTGTTGTTGGATTTAATGCTCCCTTCCTGTTTCTTTCTCTACGCTTTATTAGCTTTTGTTTCGGTCTTCGATTGATCTCGTTTCTTTTCCCTTTCACTCTTCAATTGCGAGGGACTTTCAGGAGGGTGATTTGGAGGAATTAGAGCGAACTGTGGAGCCATCTTGGCCAAAATTGGTCGAACCATTAGAAACTATTGTAGATCGTTTAAATGTGGTTTGGGGTATTGTCAACCATCTCAAGTCTGTTAAGGATACTGCAGATCTTCGGATCGCCATCGAAGAAGTTCAGGTATATCCCCATATTTGGAAGAGCGTCTACGTTTACGTTGGATCATATTTTGTATGGTTATTTGTACATTAGCTAGAGACGAATAATCTCGAGGGTTCTTAGTAAAAAATAATACATGTCTTCAGAATGATAATATAACTTCTTCAATCCTCCCTAACTGCTTATTACACCTAAAATTAGGACAAATTGATAGCTAACTTTGTAAAATTATTCATCATTCAGAATTTCAAGATAGAAATTATTTAGGTCCTTCATGACTTCTTGTGATCCCCTCCTTTTACTTATTAATTTAAATCTACTTTTGGTCATGAGACTTGATTAGTCTTATCATTTCTTCTACAAGACTTAATATTGCTTACTGTGGCTGCAGCCGGAGAAAGTAAAATTTCAGCTTAGGTTGGGGCAAAGCAAACCTATTTACCGTGCTTTTAAAGCTATTCGAGAATCCCCAGAATGGAACACACTCAATGATGCTCGCAAACGCATAGTGGAATGTTAGTGTTTAGATTTTCTTGTATCTTGTCATTTAAAATGATTTTTATGTTTGTATTTTTATTTTGTTTAACTCTGCATTACAGTTATTTCATAAGAGTTCACGTGCTATTGATCATTGCCGGTCAAATAACATGCGGGATGAAGATTTTTCTTTTTTTGGAACTAAAAACGTACTTTACATTAATTAGTGAAACGTGGAAGATTACAAACTAGCAAATAGTTGCTGATTTTGTGAACCACCATGGGTTGTGCCGCTTGTGCCTTGTGGTCAAAATGGTTTTGAGAAGCCAAAAGGTTATGGTTCAATTTAGGGTGGACATCATGGTTTCCTTCGCAATCAAATGTTGCAGGGTCATATGGGTTTTTAGGTTTAGGGTCCTCTAGCCCTCGAAAGAATTCTTGTGCCGCACTTTTTTTGGTTGTGTAGTGAACTCCCTGCCTGATTCGAGGGAGTCGATTTTCGCATCTTTATGGAGGGTGAAAATTCCGAAGAAGGCCAAGTCCTTTACTTGACAAGTTTTTCTTGATAGGATTAATACCATTGACAAGGTGAGGCAAATATACTCTTCTTTCATGGGATTGACGTGTTACGCTTGTGTGATGTGCAGAAAGGCAATCGTGACTATGATAGAATCTATCAAAGGGTCCCCTCTCTTTAAGAGTCCATATCCAAAATATACTTGTTGTATTCATTATGGCCAAGGGTACATTATATAGCCTATAGGTGATTAACAAACTAACCACCTTAGTTGTAACCCCCTAACCAACACTTAACTAACTACAATAGCCCTAAACCCTATCAGACTATCTTCTTTGGCATTGTGAGTTTGCCATGGATATTTGGAATCAATTATTTTCTCAGTTTAGTTTTACTCTGGTCTAGTCAGGAAGAGTCATGACAGAGAGACTCTTGTTGAGTTTCTCTCCCCTTTGCTTGAAAGTGGCCTTTTTTTGGCAAGATGGTGTCTTTGCCGTCTAAGTTTCTCTCTAGGCTTTGGTTTCTAAATTCTTTTGTAATTATTCTTTAAACACAATTTTACTGGATTTGAGTCCATTCTTATAAGGACTCTCATTCTTATGAGTTCTCTCTCATGTCATGGAGGACTTCGCCTCTCACAATGGTAGCGTCCACGGTTTGCTTGAACAAAGTTGGCTCACTTGAGCTAAGGTGAAAGGGGAGAAGGGGAAAGGGAAGGAAGGAGATAGAAAAGAGAACTTACCTAAAGACTTCTTTTGATTTTGAATGATTCATTATTTTTTTTGTCAATTAGTATTATTTATATTTATTTTATTATTTAACAAACATCTCCCTCCTTAGTGAATGTAGAAAAATAATCATCTTTTGATACTTTGCACAATGTTAACACTTTTATTTTCTACCTTCATCTTTTTAATGAATTTACGGGGTTTGATAGTTTGATTATATGAAGGTAGAAAGGTGCCAACTTGTGCAAAGTATTAATATATCAAACTATCAAACCCCGTAAATTCCTAGCTACATGCTGGTTGGGTTTTTCTCTAATTTCCTCTTTAGGAATCTAGCCTCCATATAATCAAAGCGAATAGACCGATCGCTACTGACTAGTGCCTTCAATTCCTACTCAGTTCAAGACATAGCTATATGCTGGGAGTCTTTTCTCTAATTTCCTCTTTAGTTCTGATTTTGTTTTGTTTTTATCTCGGTTTGATCCGCTTCGTACTTTTACTTTGACTTTTACGTTCGCAGTTTTCTTGGTTGTAATTTCTTTTCTGTTTCCCCTTTGGGGTTTGTATTCCTTTTGTATTTCTTTCCTTCTTTTAATGAGAAGTTTTGTATCCTTTTGAAGTACAAGTTACTTTTTAGTATATTTGGAGTACAGATTATTATAATAAGGATTATTATAAACAGTATTTGGAGTGCCTATTATTATAATAGGAGTTATGATTTTTTTTTTCTTACAATTTTTTTAAAAATAACTTGGATTTAGATTTAAGAATTTACAAATTATTAACAAAGAAGTTTGGTAAAACGTATTACTATTTTTGACATAATGAAAATAAATTTAACACGAAATTATTTTTTTTATTTTTTTTTTTTTTTAATTTTGTATATTGGATATAGTTATATACTAAAAATAAATATATTGGTATAATTTTAATTTGAGATTTTTTTTAATTAAATATGATCAATATGAACTTATCTAGTTGGTCAAATTGGGTTAATTAAATATAGACATAAATTGGCATTATTTCAAACAACCATGAGTTAATTTAGAAAAACATTATCTGCATTTTGTTTAATGGAAATGTATAAATAAAGTATTATTCGCAATAAATCTTACAAAAAATTGTTATATAGTATTAAATAAAATATATTATAAATATTTAGTTAAATAGACACGTTGATTTAGATAAACGAGCAGTTATGATAAATGGTGGGGCAAATATTGGTTGGGTTATGATAACCTAACCAGCCGTTTAGGTAATTGGGGGCCCAAACGCACCCTGAGGGTTATTAAAGTCCTATCAGTTCAAAAGGAAAATATTGTCACTTTTAAATAAGTTCTATTGTATTGAATTGATATCGAAGGTGTTACATTAGCCTTTCTAATATAGGGAAAGCCGTAGGCTTGAATAAGTCAGTATTTACACAGGAAGGAGAATATACAAACAAGGAAATTTTACTTAAGCAAAAAGTACAAAATCAACAAATATTCTAGTGAACAGTTGGGTTGACTGTTTTATTTTGTATGTCTTATATTCTTTTATTTTATGTCTCGATGAAAGTTTGGTTTCTAATAAAGATAAAAAATATGACACTTCAACGTGTGTTAACAAATTCTTGTATTTTATTATTACTTTTTAACACTTCACCGTACTTACTTGACCATGAGCCAGCTCAAATAAAGGAAGCTCTTCTTCATGGTGTTACTCTTGAAGATGATAAAAGGGATAATTTCAACAAAATTCAGCAGGTGAGCTTCCACTCCAATTCAATTATGATGCAAAAGTTGGGAAGCATCTTTCTCTCACCTTGAAGTTAAATAGCTGTCTGCTAATTCTACCACGTGTATTGTATTTTGTGCTTCCTAAACAAAGACAAGTGGAAGCAGATACGATAATTCTCTGAAGATTAGATATGATTGAAGTAGCTATTGTACCTTTGCTTTGGCTTTTACTAGATTCATAATTGGTTTGAAATTCAGGAGCTGGAAAGGTTATCTCATAAATTTGATGAAAATGTTTTGGATGCAACAAAGAAGTTTGAGAAGTTAATTGTTGATAAGAATGAAGTTGATGGACTGCCGTCCACTGCTCTAGGAATGGCAGCTCAAACAGCAGTTTCCAAGGTAATTTTCTGTCAGCCATGTGCTTTGATTCTGTTATCTTTATAATTGGTTAACCTATTGATTTGTACTTGTACAATTTGACTTTTTGAATCTTGTCAAGTAAATCTTTGACGCCCTTATTCTCACCAGGGACATGAATATGCTACTGCAGAAAATGGTCCATGGATAATTACTTTGGATGCTCCATGTTATCTTTCTGTCATGCAACATGCTAAAAATCGATCCTTGCGTGAGGAAGTTTACCGTGCTTATATAACCCGTGCCTCTAATGGAGAAATGGACAATACAGGAACAATTGACCAAATTTTGAAGCTTAGGTTGGAAAAGGCTAAGATTCTCAATTTCAATAACTATGCCGAGGTCTGTTATGTATGCGCGCGTTTGTGTATTTATATTGTGTTTTCCCATCCTTCTTCTTAGATGAGTTGTATTTGTCAGGTTAGCATGGAGTCCAAAATGGCTACTGTTGAGAAAGCAGAAGAGCTTCTAGAAAAGCTTCGTAGTGCTTCCTGGAATGCTGCAGTTCAAGGTATGTTATTTTGTTTTATCTTCTGTCTAGTTGATTTGTCCTCTAGTTTTTCTCTTTGTTTGTTTCGAAGACTTGTATTGACCTCTCTTTTCTTTTCATATTCTTTTATCTCTCGTTCAAAATAAGGTTCCCAGTGAAAATTCATTGTTCTTTCTTGAAAAAATTTATCTTCGAATGCTCTGCTATTTGTTATCATTTCCATTGAAAAATCCATGTCCTACCCTTCTTTCCATGGTTGGAACTTGGTGTAGAAGATTGTTCCTACTGGACAAGAATCTGAAGTCCTTTTTGTTATGTCTATAGATATAGAAGATCTTAAGGATTTTGCCAAAAAACAAGGTGTGCCAGAAGCTACTGATTTGAATCATTGGGACATCAGCTTTTGGAGTGAGAGGCTTCGGGAATCTAAGTTTGATATCAATGAGGTAGGATCTTTATCTGTCTCTATTAAATCTGATTATATGTTACAATATTTTATCATTTTAAACCATCTGAAACTGATTTTAGTATTTTGCAGTCATTTTGCTTGCATTCAAATATTGTTGCTTTTCAGGAAACAAGTTTATTAATAAAATCTAGGAAGTTACGAAGTCATTTGGTTTCCATGCAAATATTGTTTTCTTCAGAAATTGGTTGAATTTGATACTACCTGTAATCTTGTCTCACTAAGATTATACGATTCTATGTTCTTCCACTTATTTTCGTTAATTGGCTATTTAAAATTTTGGATGCTTTCCACCCCTAATTTTTGTGCTAATGCTTTAATTTTACTGGGAGATTTGGCTCATCTAGTTCTATTCTTAATGCCACTATTCTTTTAAACAACTTATTTACAGGAAGAACTACGACCGTTTTTCTCCTTGCCTAAGGTTATGGATGGCCTTTTTAGTCTTGCAAAGACACTTTTTGAGATTGATATTCAATCAGCTGATGGTCTTGCTCCGGTATTTATCCCATTTATTTCATTTCATAAAACCCTACTTTTGTATCCACTTACTTGGCTTCCTCTCTGTAGGTTTGGGATAAAGATGTAAGATTTTACTGTGTAAACAACTCTTCTGGAAGTCCCATTGCTTACTTCTACTTTGATCCATATACGCGTCCATCGGAGAAAAGAGGAGGTGCATGGATGGACGAGGTTGTTTCACGAAGCTGTGTGTTAGCACACGATGGTACCAAAGCAAGGTTGCCTATTGCTCATATGGTGTGTAATCAAACACCACCAGTTGGAGAACGACCTAGTTTAATGACATTTCGTGAGGTGATGCTATTGGCTTATTAATAATCATGAAAAAAGGCATTTGTCTTGAAAGATTGAAGCTAAAAATAAAATACATTCTACTTCTAAAAAAGAAGAAAAAGAAAGAAACAATTAAAAACGTAACTACGAAACATAAAGAAAAATGACCAGAACTAATAAAAACATGCCAATTTGAGTTGATAACCGAAGGAGAATAATTCTCAAATGATTTGGAAAAAGTGCACTAGGAAGAAAATTCCATATGCATAGAATTAAAGTGATCATACCAAGCCAAAGATTTATTTTACAAGTCCATTGGGTTCTTTCAAATCAAAGCTTAAAAAGAGAAGCTTTAACGTTCCGAGACAACTCAAATGATGGGATATGACTATCAATTTAGATAAGATGGCCTTGAGTGCAAAGCCCCATAAAAGGTGATCCGCTTGTCTCTTGGGATTATCTTGGTAAACATGTCATGGAACCAAACTACATTTTCTGTGATATGTGATTCTTGAACGATATAATATATATCCTCCAATTAATCTATATTGTTTGAAAGTCATTTATCATTAAAAAAAATATATGATCTAAATTGTTATTCAAGCAACTTTATTATTCCTTCGAAAGTGCTTGACATACTTTACAGGTAGAGACAGTATTCCATGAGTTTGGTCATGCACTTCAGCATATGTTGACAAAGCAAGATGAAGGTTTAGTTGCTGGTATTCGTGGAATAGAATGGGATGCTGTCGAATTGCCATCTCAATTCATGGAAAACTGGTGTTATCATAGGTTATTTTAATTCCCAATTTTGTTGTTTGTTAGTTCATATATCATAATTCTTTTTAGGGAGAAGTACACTTGAGGTTTGGCATAGGCTGCTTTTCTTTTGCAAGAGTTCCAATCTTACAAACTCGTAAACTCCAAAAGGAGTGTAAAAAAAAAAACTAGTGAGCCAAAGAACAGAGAACGATATGAAACAAAAGGACAAGGAACATGTTTCTCTTATTCATTACTGATGTTTTTTTTTTTTCTATCCAATTAGGGAGGCTTTTATAACTCCCTTGGATTGGGTTTTATCAACCTCTTTTGTTACTTTGTGTCGATAATGAATGGAATTTTTTCTTGTATTTAAAAAAGAAGTGAACTAAGGTGTTCAATAGCCTAGTTTATGTCATTTCCATCTTTTAATTGTTTGCCTTCTAGAAATATGGCATTTCCATCTTTAGTTGAATCTGGTAGGTATCTGATGTAGTACAATCTTTTTAAGCTTTTTATTACTCTTCTAGAAATTCTTCGATCCATCTTTATCAACTTTAATACTTCTGCAGAGATACTTTGATGGGCATTGCAAAGCACTATGAAACAGGAGAGAGTCTCCCTGAAGAAGTGTACTCAAAACTCCTTGCTGCTAGGACATTCCGTGCAGGTTCACTGAGTCTTCGTCAGGTTGGTAATTGTCTGTATGTCTACACACACACACACACACAGAGATACACACACACACACACACACACACACATATATATATAGTCTTCAAGGGGTGGCACGGTGGTAGAAAGCTTGAGTTTTGAAGGTGTGCTCCCTCAAGGTCCCAGGTTCGAGATGTACCTGTGACATTAATTTGTAGACACCTCTCGTATTTCTATTTCTTCGATATCTCTCGGTGTCTGGACTTTGGCCTAGGGACGAGCTTGATTACCCTGGGTATAGTGGTCCGAAGCTTCGATTTCTCGGTTTCCAAAAAGAAAAAAGCATATATATGTATGTGTATATATATAGCCACAATATTTTTAAATTTTCTATTTCAATGTCTTTTTTTTTTATATGAAACGGTAACTTTCATTATAAATGATAAGAATACTCTATACAAGGTCCTATCAATACATAAACATTAAATACTATTACAATAACTGATGTCTATGAGAAAACAAGAAAGATAGGTCATAGTTAGAAAAAGGAGGGATACTATGACTTCAGGAGATTCCAGTCTGATGTGTATGTATTTATCTCTTAATATCGTGTTTCTTTCATTCCACCAAGTCCAAAAAAAATGCATATAGGAAACTCCAAAAAAAAATGCATATAGGAAACTAAGTCATAAGGTTTCTTCTCATTCGTAAAAGGTTGCCCCTCCATGAAAAGCTTGTTTCCTTGTCAAAAAAAAAGGGTGCCCCTTCAAGATGCAGCAAAGAAAAGAATATAACTCATTAAGGCATACCAAAGACCATTCAAAAACACCAAAAAGTTGGTTCCAAAAAGATCCAACCTAACAACATAAGTTTAAAATGTAGTCTTGGGAATCTTCACCATTAAAGCAAAGGTAACAGCAGCTTGGGGAAATGAACAAGCCAAGAATTTTCTTTTGCAAAATATTGCGAGTGTTAATAGCCTTGTGGCTGAGTTCCTAGATGAGGAGCTTGACTTTTTTTTTTTGGGTTGGTACCCCTTCCACAATGTCTTGTAATAACTACCTTTAGCATCTCATAAAGGGTCGTTGTTGACCCATAAGGAATTAAACAACGATCTCGAGGAAAAATGCCCCGATTTTTCAAGTGCCCAATTCCATTCATCCCCGTATTCATTTAAGATAATCTCGCCTGTTTGGCTGATAAACTAGCCCACTCAGCAATCTCGGGTTCTGTGAGGTTTCTTCTTAGGAATAAATTCTAGTCATTAGCATTTGCATTCCAAAAAGTGGCAATTGTTGCCCTTTATTCAATGATAAATGGTGAAGTAGATGGTATGTATCCTTGAGGCTTTTGGAATCAAGCCATTTGTCTTCCCAAAATCCAGTGTTCTCACCATTCCTAACTTTATGCCCAATATTTGTGAAGATGAGCTTGTTGGCCTTTTCAATCGATTTCTAAGGGCCTTTGGAGAGGTGTAAATTCTTCTTCCTACGGATGCAAGGGTTAGAAGAGTATCCATATTTTTTCTTAATAATGAATCTCCAAAGTGCCCTCTTCTTCTTAGCGTATTTCAAGACCACTTTGCAAGTAACGTATTGTTCTTCAATTGGATATCCAGAATACCAAGCTCACCTTGTTCAATGGGTTTTTTGACGTGAGACCATCTGATGAGATGGCTGGATGCTCTACCCGAATTTCCTTCCGGATATAGTCCTATTTGTCTTCTCAATCAGGTTTGTGACTTTAAATGGGGCTTTAAATAGAGATAGATAGTAGATAAGAAAATCGCTCAAGGTAGCATTGAGGTTAATCTACCTTCTTTTGAGATGTTAGAGGAGCCCCAATCGTGTAGTCTTTTTTCTATCCTCTCAATAATTGGAGACCAAAATCCTATAGTTTTTGGATTGCCATGTAAGGGAAGCTCAAGCTATAAGGTAGGTCAAGATCCAACCTTAAAACCAAAGGGGAAGCCAGAGCAACTGATTCTATCAAATGAGAAAGACCAATGGAAGAATTCTGTCTTTTGGCAGTTTATATTCAATTTGGAGATTCTTTCAAAATCTTTTATAGTGTCAATCATATGCTTCAATTTTGAGTAATCTGCAGGTGAGAAAAGCAATATGTCATGAGCAAACTGTTAGTGGGTGATAGAATTAAAATTAAGGGAAGAACCAAATTGGAAGCCTTCAATAAGTTCCTCTTCTTTTTTTGTGTGTAACATACTGTTAAGACACTGATTGCCTTAATGAACACCAGTTAAATAACACGGAGAATGATAATACACAAGAACTATATAATAAGATAATATCGTACGTTACAATCCCTTAGCCGTTCGAGAGGGCTAGGACTTTCCCAAAGTCTTCTACAAAGACAATATCCAAAACTTTTATATCCTTTTCATGGGTTCTACACTCCTATTTAAGCACAAAATTAATGGCTTACTAACATGCCCTTAAACATAGCTTTCTACCATTGGTAAGCAAAAACTATGCAAGTCATAGAATTCTGTCTACAATGATTCTCTGTCAGTAGCTAAACAGGGACCATAAACTTCTGTAACCCAAAATTTGAAGCCATCAACCAATTCAAAAAGAATGGATAGGGAATGTGTACTTTCAACCAAGGTTGTAAAAAACGTACATTTTGCGTTTCGAAACGTACGATTCGTAATGAATCGAGATGAAATCGATTGCTCGTATTTTTGACACAGAAATCGCCCATATCCGATGTTTCAAGAGTAAAAAACAAACGATTCGTGAACTAATCAGAATGCTGAGTTTCTATAGAAAAAAAATCGTAGTGCTTTTTCTATTGCAAGATCGTTGAAGATCTAATATATTACCAAATTAGAAAGTGGGAGCATCCAATATCAAAAACAATTGGCAATGATAAGAGTAGCCCACATTATCTATTAAATGTGTTTGAAGAAACCTCATCTTTTCAATGTGGGACAAATGGCCACAAGGTGAGTATCTCCAACAAATATACTATCTAGGATTCAAACCATACACGTGGGGGAGTTGTACTCCTTGTTTTTCTTTTGCTTTTTACAATCTTATTATTAAAATTCTTCTTATCAGAAAAGGAAAAAGATGCATGATTTCAAGCACACAGATTTTAGCAGAAAACAAGATTTTAATTCTCTCGTTGGCTGTTATAATTTACAGCTTCGGTTTGCAAGTCTTGATTTGGAGCTTCACACTAAATATGTTCCTGGGAAGCCCGAGTTAATCTATGACGTTGATCAAAGAGTGTGCAAACTGACACAGGTGGTACCGCCCTTGGCAGATGATAAATTCTTATGCAGTTTCAGCCATATTTTTGCAGGTTCGCTTCAATCTTTTTTTTTTTTCTATAGCAACTGCTTTCCATATTATTTCTTTTGTTTTTGTTTCCTCTAGGTGGATATGCTGCTGGATATTACAGTTATAAGGTTTGTATTTTTTTTTCACAACCTATAATGAATCAATGATCATGCTTTTTTAACAAGAAACAGTAGTTTTCATTGATAGTGATAGATGAAAAATCAAGAA
>JBBMEG010000022.1:7842424-7871983 GCA_037832605.1 Cyclanthera cordifolia
ATCAGAGACAACCAAACCAACACAGTCTTCAGGCAATAGCCGATACAATATTTACAACAAAATCAACACAGTTTTCGACAACAGCTGATATAGTATTTACTAGTTTTCGACAATAGCTGATTACAATATTTACCTAATCTCATAAAAAAATAGAATCTTTTGTTGAAGGAAAGGCAACATCAAATTCCTCAACTACCTAACCTAATGCATCAAATGTTAGTGGATACATTGCCCTATTTTGTAGGTTAAAAGTGGGAGAAAAGTTCCAACTCACATGGTCATATCACCACTTCAAAATAAATTTATGATGGGCCCAAGTTGGCCCAATTTCAATTTATTTTATTTAAAAAATAATGATAGAGAAAACAATGAAGTATGGTCAAAGGGGAAGTTTGGTTTTTGTTTTGACCAAACACTATATAACAGAAGATGACAAAATGAACATAAAAAGCAGTTAATAAAGCCATTAATTTAATGCCAAAATAACAATTAGGACTTTTAAAAAGATACCCATTTATTTTAATTTAACCTATAAATAAATAAATAAATAAATAAATAAAGGAAAAATACCTTTATTTAAATACCTTTTGATTTTGGTTTGGTGGGTCTAGGGTTCTGTCATGTTCTGTGACCTGTATTTAATATTATAATGATAAATATAAATTTGGACTAATATTCTAATAATTACAAACATAATAAGACTTTAATTGTCTTTCTAAATTATGTAATTATAATGTAAAAAACAGGATATAAATAGGTTAAATATAATGTTTTGTCTTTGTTTTTGTAATGTTTTTTTTTTTTTTTTTGAAATAATTGTTTTTGTATAATTGATTTTATTATTATTATTATTTTTTTTTTACAGAATTTTTTGGTCTCTCTCTTTTGTATCCACTATGTTTTGTCAAATTAATTAATATTAGTGCGACAAACATGTTGCACTATCTAATTACAAGTAATTTAATTATTTATTTTAAAAAGTGAGCCGAACAATTTTAGCAATTATAAAAATAATAATTAAACAGATAATTAATTAATTAATTAATTATACATTCCAAATTTAAGTAACAAAGTTATGCTATATCAAATACACAACAAATATGAAGGTTTAATCTCACAATTGTTTCATAAAATAAAATTAAAAATACTTATTAAAAGTAAGTAGTTCGATCCTCCCATCTTTGCTTAGATTTTTCAAAATATTATTTATATGACTAAATATATTTTTTGTTGTTAAATGTTTTTTAAATTGATTTTTTATTTATTCAATAACATTCGAGAGGTAGTTTTTAAGAATATTTAGAATGAAAATTTTTGTGAAGTATTTAGAAGGAACCATTAGTAATGATTGAAGTATTTAAAACGAACAAATATTTCAACTTTTATTATTTTCCTTCGGTTTAATTTGATTGAACCCTACATAGATGAAACAACTTTTCTCAATTAAATGATAGTCAAATACCGATTTTCAAGATCGAATCCGTGACATGGGGTTGGGCTGAATTACCACCAAACAATAAAACTAACGCGTCTCTAAAAAATAATGTTATGTCGATTAAATAATAGTGATTAAATAGAATTATTATTTCCTTATAATTTTTTATTCTAAAAATATTTAGTAAAGAAGATTTGAACCTATACTTTTATAATTATAAAGTTATACAAGATGTTACTACACTTATAAATTGAGTGTTATTCATATAAGAGATGAAATTGATTGTGTTAAGCTCATAGGTCCCTATTCTAAGAACTTGAGTAATTTGAGTTCAAAGAGTATTTTAGAATCGTTCATTCGAGGCACCCACTCAACATAATACATGAAATTGATAAAACTTGCATTTATTTATCATTGTTATTTTGTAATCGAAGAATCAGAGGATTGCCCTACAGATATAGAGGCACCCACTCAATAACATGCTTTGGAGACCTCGAGCCACTACCAACTAGACGAAATTAGTAAAAACCTGGCCAATTCAGTAAAAATGTGTCGAGCTTGAACTTTGAAAGTATGGCACCTTAATATCTCAAATTTGAAATGTACTTGTTACATTAATTTGTAGACACCTCTCGTGTCTCCATTTTTTCGATATCTCTCGGTGTCTGACCTAGGGACGGGCTTGGTTACCCCAAGTACAGTGGAGCGAAACTTCATTTTTTCGGTTTTCAAAATTAAAAAAAAAAATTGGCCTCAACTTCTTAATTTTAGACTAATCAACATCAAAATTGTAAGCAACATTCCCTTCAATGAAGAATTAGCTGAAAAAACAAACAGAAACAATCCTTTCACAGCTACATTTTCCCATTGGAGCTCTACTATCATGAACCATCATTATAAAGGAAATGCAAAACAATAGGAGAAGTAGAAATGAAATTTCTTATTCATGATTAAGAAACACTTTAGTGTCCAACAGCAGAAGCAGGCCAAACAGAATCTCTCCTTTAACTTCTCCATTTCCCTAATTTGGCAAAATCTAGTAAAAGATATGCCACTTGGCAGTTAAATCCACATGAAGAATACATTCTCTAACTTTTACCAGTTGCAAACGAGCTCGTGAACTATATTACCCGGAATAAGGATAAGGAATACATTCTTTGGCATTTCATCAATCGATCTCTAGAACCACTTTACCAGGAATAAGGTTCGTATCCTTCACCTCATGAGCCTCTCTTACTTGTGTAATGGGAAACGTTTTATCAACCGGTATTTTCAGCTTTCCAGCTTCGCATAGCCTCCTGATCTCGTGTAAACCTTCGGAATCCGCCCGCATGTACGTCCACCAATACTCTAAAACAACAAAAGAAAACAGAAACAACAATTAGACAATAAAGTTGAACCACCTTGACACATTAGATGACACTACTTACGATAATTTAGAAGATCATACACATGTGCATAACCAGACAACAGCTTTCATAAGAGTTGAATAATGTGCATTTCTTACTTCGCGCGTGTGTATATGATAGCCGAAAATCGAATCTTTGTTCCAAAGCTTAAACCCGAAAGATAACAAGACAATGATCAGCTTCTACTGCAATCTTTTTACATGGATTAATCTAGGGATGTTTAGAAAACTCCCCAATCTCCCCTTTAGTCCTTATTTATATAAATGAGTACCAAACTAAACCTTATATAGGTACTTAGCCCAGCTAATCTAACTAACTACTAACTAACTATAGTTAACTATTAACTCAAGGGTAAAGGCCCAACATGGATTCCACACAACAGTTGGACGCTTTAACATCCACTAGGATTTAAGAAATAGAATGAAACGTGCTTTTTTAACAACTTAAGCTCAAGAATACAAATTAAACAGGAAAAAGAAGAAATTTGGTATGCATTCTGACCATTCTTATTCACATAAAAAATGGATAGGGAAAATTCAAGCAGGAAGCGAAAACACGATATCAAGAATGTAAGCAGTTAATATACCAGGTGAAATACAAAAAAGTTGGATTATATTACCAATTCCATGAGAGAATCTATACTGAAACTGTTTCTTCGCCAGTAAACTTGTAGCAAAAGGAAGCCCGAGAACTAGCCCATAGCTATCACTTAAAGATGCAGCCTCACCCTACAAATCGGGAGTTAGATGCTTGAATGTCGAGAGAACTTCAATTCCTACGAAAAAGACTGGTTAATTTATAGCTCCATACCTGAAGTGTCATATAGTGTCCACCTCTCTTCAAAAGATTGATGCCAAGTCTTTCTGTATCCGGCGTACCAATAGTATCCAAAACGGCATCAAATTTCCCCTTAATTGCGAATTCAATGCCCTATTAATCATGTACAAAAATCATTCAATGGCGCGTCGGTAAACAGAAATGGTAAGAACCAGACAGGCTAGTGTTTTTGAAGTTTTGAACACACCTCAGTAGAATAGTCAATTGCTTGCTCAGCACCTGCTGCTAGTAATTTATCTATACTTTGAATTCCACAAGTAGTTGTAACATGGCAGCCTGAAGCAACTGAAAGCTGAACTGCAGAAGAACCAACAGCTCCTCCACCACCAATTACTAATACCCGTTGCCTGCCGCCAAAGGAGATTCAATTTTAAGAAAAACCACCAGAAAGAATCATGTAAAAGAAAATGGCAACTATGAAGAAGATCGTTTAATCAAATTTTATTACAGGGACGGTGAGATCAGAACGAAACATTTAAATAGGTAAACATACCCCTCCGAGATTCTAGCAGTACTTTTTAAAGCCCGCCATGCAGTAAGTGCAGCAAAAGGAATGGCACTTGCTTCCTGATATAAATGAATTGTTTCTGTCATAAAAGCTTTGTGAAATGAAAAACCAAAATCTAGTTGTAGAGTGAGAGCACCATGTTCAGTTAACCAAAATCTAACCAATCAACAATCTAACACAAACTTATTCAACTAAATCAAGATCCTAATGATTAATTACATTCTTTTAACAAATAACATTGTCTGATGACTGTTAAAATTTGAAAGAAAAAAAAATTGATGCAATACTTGTTAAGCGCTGTAATCATAGAGCTAACAAGTGAATTCTTCTCCAATCACTGTAAAATTCTCAGTCAATTCGGGAAGGAGAAATTCTAAGGCTAATTGAGTGCATTGCTTGATATCAAAGAAAAAGTTCCTGATTAAGGCTAATTGAGTGCCAACCAACAACAATGGCAGAAAATTCTTGATGACAAAGATTGCAAAAACAAGCTTCTTGTTACTTTGTTTGATCTCAATCAGCGAATAATAAACCTCAAGGAACTGACAGAAAGGTTCCTTGAAAAATCTTGATTCCTTGAAAAATAGAATATGACCTAAATCTTTAACATCTATCCATCCTAAATCAAGAATCTGACTCTTCTGTGGGTTGAAACATTCAAGAAAATTTCAAGTGAAAGTGAGAAACACTGTCATCACTCCATCATGATTCACACAAAACTTATCAACAAAAACATCCACCCAGTTTTTAGCATCCAAAAGAAGACGAATCTGATTTTTATATGAATTATGGAAATTTGGTTTATCCCTTAACTTATTACAATTATTGGATAGAATCAGATGAAACCCATGATTAAATAATTTTTGTGCCAGTTTCTTGGCCAAGATTAAGTTAAAAAATCTTTGGATTATTAAGTAAAAGAAACCATTTGCACCATCCCAACAAATAAAATCTCTTGTATGATTTTTAAAGTCAACGATCTAGGCAACTATTCAAAACACATCATTGGTTATATAATTTTTGGATTCAAGGATTTCTTCAGAAGGAACAACTCAGGTACGAGTATGAATCCATTTGGAAATGCTGAAACAGTAAGTTTCAAGTCAGAAAGACCAAATAAATTCGAAAGCTTTGCGCATTTTCTATCTACCCATTTCCTAGAAGCTCCGCGAAGAACACCATGAATCCAATTCTCATCTTATACCCACATAAACCCTCTACAATCCCGTTTCTGGAACCAATTATCAAAGACGACGATGAGGATTCCTAGCTCCCAGTTTTGATTCTAATCCCTCGAACCCCTGTCCAAAACGCAAGCGTTGAGAGAAAAGATGATTCTAAACAGATGATGGAAGCATCTCAGAACAAGAGAGGTGTAAAATGATGATTCAAATAAAGCAACAAACATGTTGGTTGAAATTCCAGGTCAGTTCCCATTATGTTTATTTCACATGGTGTATTTTATTGAGCAGTTAGTAGGTGGGAATTTTTTATTTTAATATTTTTCACATGGAATAATTGTTTAACTTCCACGTGGGTTTTGATTACTCGGTTTGAAGGCCTTTTTATAAGGGAAAACTCCACTCTCTACTTTCATCATTAGCCCAATCCAATCATCGTCTTCATTTACTCTCAGAACCACATCTCTGTTTGGCTGATCATCAACTCTTAAAACATTTCAATTTCTGGGTTAAAAAACAATGGCAGAGAAGGTACAAATATGGAGTTGGTTGGAGAAATCACCAGCTTTATTTGTTCTTCCAAACAGGGTCTCTGTCTCTCCTTCCTTGGACACCATTGCAGAAGAGGAAGAAGAAAATGTGGATTGTACTGAGAAAGAAAGTGGAAGCATTGAGCCTTGTTGTTAATGGGGGCCTCTTCCCGTTTCGAATCCATTTGAAGAGACTGAGGGCTTCTGAGATGAGAAAGTAAGTTGAAACCTTGTAATTGGTAGGGAAGACTGAAGAGATTTACACAGCCTAGAATAATCTAAGATGATGAAGAAGATCTGTAGATAGGGCCAACAATCAGATAAAGAAAAATTTTCAGGTTTAGCTGAAAGAGTTTGAGTTCCTGAAGTTAATTCATGCTGCTTTCAGGCTTCATAAGGAAAGAAATTTTTTAATTTTCTATTAAAAATTTTTGTTTGTTGAATCAGCTTGGTAGTTATAATTTAATCTATTTAGAAATTTCCGTTTCATAATCAGAATTAGTGATTTGAACATTTAATAGAAAATTTGAACGGTGCTTCTACTTGTCAACTTTTGGAAGAATGAAGATTTATTTGTAAGCTTGATTTTTTAGATGCAGTGAATTATGTCATTTATCATATGAACCAGAATTTAAAAGGGAAGATTATGGGAACAGTATCCCTAAAAAATTCAGAAAACATACAAAGGCATACTAAGCATTCAAGAGTATCAGTTCTCTCCCACTATTCATAATTCAGAATTTTCCCAAACTAACTCTGTTAATAAATATATTCACTCCAACAAGATGCCTAACATTTTAATTCTTGAGATTTATCAAAACAAAATTCCCACATAAAACTTGAAGAAAAAAAATAAAGATAGTAGGAACTTCCAGCACACAGAAACTTTCAAAAATAGTTTCCTAACATTCATTATTCATAATTATGAATTATGAATTTTCCCAAACTAACTCTGTTAATGAATAAATTCCCTCTTAACAAATTTTCAAATAAATGATCAATACACTACAACAAGATTCCTAACATTTCAATTCTTGAGAGTTATACCTGAATTTATCAAAAAACAAATTCCACATAAAAATTGAAGAAGAAACAAAGATAGTAGGAACTTCAAGCATAAACACCCAGAAACTTTCAAAATTAGTTTTCAGGATAAATAATATTAATGAAAGCACAAAAAGAAGTAATGAAGTAATTCAATAATTACCACATGTGTAAATGATACTGGTTTAGCACTTAGTTCATCTTCTGAAAGTACAGCATAATCAGCATAAGTACCCCTCACAGCAGTTGGGTGCAAAGCACCAAAAACTTCTTCTCCAACACTTACTGAAGTAACTGAAGAACCAACAGCCGCTACTTCACCACTGATATCACGGCCCAAGATAAACGGTAACAGCGGTTCAAATATTGAGCGACCATAACCGGATCGCATCTGAGAAACGATAAAACTCCAAAAATAAAAATGCATTCAGAGTTTCAATATCAAATAGAACAATCAAGATTCCAAAGGAAAACACTTAAACCGACCTAACAAAGAGATTCAATTGGGAATAACAACTAAATTCATAAAGAAAAATACACAACCATGACCACCCCATATGACAACTAACATTCAACAAATAAAATTCTTTTTGTTTTGTTCTTACTTCTAACAAAATCTTGAGATACTCGATCCTGGGTTCAACTCAAGTGAAGTCTATTCTTCCCCCAACTAATATTAACTTTTTCACTAGCCGGGTATTTCTCGAATTTCAACATAATTCAACAATATAAAATTCAGAACTCAGAACACACCCAATTCGCTACAAATTACTAGGAACAGTGAAATTAAGAAACAAACACACATTCAGAACAAAAGCCCATTTAAGAACGCAAACCAATTGCGTTCAAGAATCAGTTGTAATAGAAGCAAGGAAAGGAAATCTCACTCGGGTATCAAGAGGGTTGATTGAAACGGCACGGGCGCGGACAAGAACCTCGTTGGGCTTGAGATTGGGAACCTCAACATCGGGTCGGAGCTGGAGCACCTCCGGACCGCCGAATCGGGGAAGAACAACGGCTCTGCAAGTGGTGACGATAGTTCTAAACCCAGGAAGAAAAGGCAATCCATGTTTGAATTTAGGGTTGAGAGATCGCATTGCTGCTTTCATTGAGAGCAAATTGAATCAGAGCATTTACAAAAATGGGTTTTAGAGAGAGAGAGAGAGAGAGAGGAAGGTGGACGTGTCTGTATTTTCATCCGCGCAGTGCTTGAAGAGAATGGGTTTATGAGAATTTGCCACCAGAACCAACTGAAAATGAAAAACCCTTCAACTGTTTTTTTTTTTTTTTTTTTGAAACAAACTGATTTTTTTAATTTGTTTTCTGTTGAAACAAAATATAAATTTACAGCATTTTTTTTTAAATACAATACTAAATGTTAAATTTTCAGTGTTTAATTTTTACATTAAGAAAATTTTATGTCATACTTCAATACTTAAACATATCTACTTGACCCATTTTGCTAAAAAATAGATAATTTTAAAATATTAAACAATTTGAACATAAACATGAAAATTTAAGCATGACCCAAAATATAGAATAATTTATATTTAATATTCAAATATTCAACCAATTAATTTTAATCACTAAATTTTAAAGTAGTTCAAGATAAATTGTTCCACCACTAAAAGGTTTATTAAATTTACATTTGTTGTCATAAATTTATAACTACCAGATTTATTTGTACTAAAAAAATTTTACGAAATTTGTTACCCTAAAAAAAAATTTTTAAATTTATTCTAACCGATAAGACTTTGAAAGTATTTCTGCCAGCATGAAAATTACACTAACATGATTGGTAACTCAATTTCAACTATACCTTCATTCAACTCATATTAAGTCATAAATTTATAATATTACTCCCAACCAATTGTTATACATATAGCACTTTTGCCCTTTGTTCTTTGATGATACCCTTCGTATTGTAAATGATGCTCTTTTACCAATCGATGATACGAGAATGGCAGTCTATTATCAATGGAAGAGCATCGTTGATCATACGAAGGGTATTACCAATATTCGAGAACTATTTTGAGTAATCGTCGTAAAGTATGATCAATGGAGTTGCTAAGGCTATATGTGCATTTATGTCTAGAGCTTCATGTAATGTATTAAGCTAACTCAGCAAAAAAAGGTACATAAACAAGTCCAGTTTTCACATGGCATTTAACAAATATGAACAGCATCCATTTTCAAATGTAAAGAGGTATTCAGCAAAACTCTAATAGGAAAACTAAGCAGTAAGATACAAGGGGAATTAGAGAAACTTTGTTATAAATAATGGGACAATTTTTAGTAGAACAATGAAGGTTATGTTTTCGCCTTTCGATAAATCTTTCCTCGGTGGATTGATGGTAGGAGAGTTTAGCCCTCTCAAATAGCTATATATATGTAGTTTCTCATTCAGCATATGAAGTGTAGACCCATGTTTAGCTAAGCAGAGTAGAACAAAAGTAAAACAAAAAAGAGATGATGCCTCTGACCTGTTCGAGGCTACAATTGAACTACAAGTCCTGCATTTTTCATCAGTCAAGAACGTTTGGCATTCAGAGCAGGTCGATGGAAACCTATAACTTTGAAACATGGGACAAAAAACAGACTTCGCTAGATATTTACGCATCCTAAATAAACCGAGTCAGGCAAAATTTAAAATTTCTAGATTCAGTTAAAATTAGACCGATGGAGAAATACTTTTCCATAATCAACTTAGTAACTTCACATCAGACACATTGTCAGCTGACCCACCAGACATAGAGCTTGTAACGATACCGCTCGAGAATGCAGAGCTACCTACGGGATTACCGGAGTTGAA
Source organism: Cyclanthera cordifolia (assembly GCA_037832605.1). Taxonomy (NCBI): domain Eukaryota; kingdom Viridiplantae; phylum Streptophyta; class Magnoliopsida; order Cucurbitales; family Cucurbitaceae; genus Cyclanthera; species Cyclanthera cordifolia. The sequence continues at coordinate 7,852,181 of JBBMEG010000022.1, forward strand.
TGTGGTTGAAGTGCTGTTAGTTTCTGTATTCCTTGCTTCCTGAGAAATATCTTGAGCATGGACATTCAAATTGGCATTTGCATTTGGTATAACGATGGTTGGATCCTTGCTGAGTGGCTTTTGAGTTGCATCAAAATTTATCCGCTGACCGCTGAGCTGTACAGAATCCATGCCAGACTTTGAGGGCTCGATTGATGCTGCCTGCGCTACATTAACAGAATGAAGCTGTTGCAACCTGTAATCAGTCTCGGGCCGACGACAAATCTTCCTCAACTGGACAATTTCCTAACATTGGTTAAGAGAAAACCGAAGTCAATTATAGAATCCTAAACAGCATAAAATGCCTCATAATGTTAAATGTTTATGTAAATATCACAACTCCAGCAGTTTGCAAAATGTGAATATAGAATAAATCAAGAAATTGAAATTCAGCAAAACTGTTAAGAAGAAAAAAAGGGAGGATAAACAAATTTGTTTAGAAAAAAAATAAAAATAAAAACCCAGTGACAAATTTGATTGCAAGTATTTGTTAGATCTGATTAAACTAAATTGAAAGACTCTCTTGTAGGCTCTATCCCCCTAATTTTTTGCAGACTCTCTTTTTGTACGTTTGTATATTCTTTCATTTTTATCTTAACCAAGGCTCAGTTTATCATACAAAAAAATAAGATAAACAAGTCAAATACACCAAAGATATTTTGCTTGACAATATTGTTATATTTCTCCATGATTTACAATATCACAAGCAAGTCAGCAACAGATATATAATTTTGTTGTGAGGGCGTGGATGGCCCGAGTATACAGTAGGGTAAACTATAAAGTCAAATGGTTGTGTAGTTTGCCACAAGGCTCTTCAATTCCAACTTTTTTCCACATCAAAGCTAAAGTCTTCAGCTTGAGTGAAATTAACATGAATGAACAAAATTATAAAGAAAAAAGGATTCCTTTCTAGAATAATGAAAAACTCACAATGCCAACACAAAAAGTAATTGTTTTCTAGAATCTACAGTAGATGCACACCTCAGATTGGTCGTGATCGTAACGGACCAAAAACCTGCAGCGACAACCCCGTACATCATGTCTTCTTCTTTGCGTATCAAGTACATGGGCATCAAAGTAAAGTGCCTGCTCTTTACCCTCCTGAAATTTTGTAAGATCATAAAATTTCTCATAAGAAAAGTTTCTCTATAACAACTGGTAGAGCGTGCTGCTGTTGAGTTTTTAATGACAATGTTCAGAGATCATTACATGCTCAATTTCACATGGTAGCGGTGAATTTTATGTCCAACATAAACATACGTAGTAAAAGAGGTTATCTTGAGTCGATTGGAAGAAGGTGATGGAAAGGCCTCACTTTAAGTACTAAGTCCGAAGAAGGGAAAATAAAAGTTCTCACCTGAAAGCATAAAGTAAGATCGCCTGGAAGAACTGCCACGCATTCTGATGATTCACAAGGCAGAGAACGAGGTCTAAGGTTCCTTCGAATATTGACCCACTCATCCTCCTCCGATCCAAAACCAGCAAATCTGACTAGTACTTCCTGACAAACAGCAATTTTTAGGTAATACATGGAGTCAGATGAAAGCAAACAAATCAAAGCATCTGATTTCTTTACAAATCATGAATCATAGCTCAACGAGTAAGATATCTACTACTTGCTTCAAATTGGAGACTAACTTTTGAGATGCAATCAACTACATATCTTGGATAATTTTAGGGAATCCCCAAAATTTTAGGGATTAGGGAATGAGTGAAAAATTACCGGGTCACCACTTTCCACAGACCGATGAGATAAAAAGGTAGCAACGTCATACCTGAAAACATATCAAGAACAGCTAAAGAATCAATTACTTATTTCTTGTAAAAAAACATGTCTATGTATGTACGATATCTCAATTCTTCATCTACACCTATCATGAACAAGATTGTCATCCTAAAGCAGGAAGACCAGATAATTCATACCAAAATTCCAATATTTATAGACAATCTATACTAACCATGCACCATCCCTCCCAGATTTAGCTTCAAATTCTGACAATGGATTTTCTGGAGTACCCTTTGCAGAGCCTGGAATTTGGCACAAAAATCAAATGAAAAATTAAAAGATGTTACCAATAAGATATGTACTTTGTTGGTTCCCCTACCACATGTTGAACTAAGTATAAATACATACTTTAAGTACTTAGTGATCTCATTTAAGTTTTAATGATATAAATTTCTTACATTAAAAGGAACAATAATACCCAATAACAAACTTATGATGTTGAAAATGAATATATTATTTATAAAAATGTGAGTGTAAGGGCTAGCTTCACCTCGACTATTCTCACGAGACAATACATCTGATCGTACAACATTTGGATGTCAACGAAAAAAGCAGAAAATGAATTCCTAGATGGAGGGTCGCCATGAATTGAACTCATAGTTTTTTTTGTTTCTCAAGTCCCTCATGATCATTAGGCCAGCTCATGACCATTGAAATATGAATCCATCTTAAAAAGGCAAGTCTAGAATCAATAATCCTTATCCACTTATGTGCATAAAAAACAAGTTTGATATTATGTCTCAAGATTTGTTTTTATTTTTCTCTCTTTTACTTCTTTTCATGATCATTATTTTCAAAAATAAATAATCAAACAAAAAGTTGAACACTTTAGGACAAGTGTCCAACAATTATTCGACTCTTGACAAAAATTCACAAGCATCCAACAATTGAAAGTGCTCGGCACATGTCCAATAGGTATTATCACACATCCAATTTTCTATGTGAACTAAAGTATCAGCTTCATAGCTTTACACGCCATGTCATTCTAAAATTATATTTCCAGAATACAAACACAGCTGACCAATGATTTAAAGAAAAAAAAAAACAATATATCAGGGAGTTTAATACTTGAGATTCATAGAGCAGAGTAAGCTTGCATTGAAACCATCATGGGATAGATACAATTTTCTTTTTAAAATATAATTGATTTAAATTAACTACAACAATATCATGGAATAAGGTGTATCAAGACCATATTAACTTTTTGTTGGAATACCATAACTGTTAGTCAACATAATTAAATTTACTTCAATCTATCAGCTTAAACTTTTAGGTTGATTGGTAATTTAACCTAACTCAACATGGTGTCAGAGCAGAAGGTCCTGAGTTCGAATATCTATTGTGTCGTTTATCTCCCTATTTAAAATTAATTCTACTTGTAGGACATTTCTAAAATTTTTAAGTCCATAAGTGAGGAGAGTGTTAGTTGGTATAATTAAATTTACCCCAACCTATCAGCTTAAGCTTTTAGGTTGATTGGTGATTTAACCCAATTCAACACGGTATAAGAGTAGAAAGTCTTCAGCTCGAATCTCTATGATAACCCCAACGTTGAAAAAATACGCCTCCTAACTGCACCTTGTACAGAGAAGGATCTTATAATGGAGGGAACTAGCTAACATCTCTTTGCAATTTGTTTTACCTTAGAAATTTCATATCAGAAATTAAAAAATGAAAAATAAAGACCATAAAAGCTCCCAATCTTCCACGTGTACCTCTTCCCCATGACTATCAACCAAAAGAGGAAAAGTTTAGAAATGGCAATGGTAGCCCAGACAGAGTCTTTAATAAACACCACTATACTCCAAGGATAGATATTGTAACAGATAGATAAAAATAAACATCTAATATAAAAGAAGAAAATAGGATAAGAAAACAAACAATTTTTTTAATACCTACTGGTGCGGGAGCAGGAACAACTACGGTCTGAGGCACATTTCTCACAGGAGTCGACTCAATCCGAACAATTGGAGTAGGAGAGACAACTAACTTTCCAGGAGATTTGGAAGTTTTTGCTCTAACAGCATATCGTCTATTCTGGAACCAATTCCAAACCTGCAATACGAAATAGTAATAATAATTAGAACACCTTTACCTACAAAGTTCAAGAACAAAACAGAAGCCGCCATACTTGCTTCATTTGCACAGAAATCTTCCCTTTCCGTTCTTCTGACTCGCTACAACAACAAAAACAAATTATTCTTTCACTATTCCATCCTGCCTTATTGAAAACACAAAAAGAGAAATCCAAGTTCTATAAAAGTAAAGTAAGCTTCAAATCAATACCCACCTAAACTTCTCAGCAAGGGCAACAAGAACTTCCCGAGCTGGCATTGTATTATTGTGTGCTTGCAATATAGCATCCATCTCTGCAACCTTAATAAAAATAAGAACTGAATGTTATATCAACGCCAGCTTTGAGGAAGATTAACTAAACTCAGAAACAAATATATTACTTATAGCAAGAAGAAAAAAGAAGTAACTTCTTTTTTTTTGTTTAGTTCAACAACAATTAGGGGTGGGGTATCCAAACCCTACCCTCTTGGTTACTAGGTTATACTTGATGAATGGATGTACTTCCTTGTAGAACAAAAAACATCCAGCAACGAAACTAATCAACTTCTTGCAGATTGAATTGCAAAAGGTCACAAGAATTCAAACTGTTCCATTTGGAAAGAAGAGTCAACACAATTTCCACTAAAACTTGAAAGGTAAAATCTAATTACATTCGAAAAATGTCTGTTTAGTGTAGTGGTGAGTTCATTAAATCTAATTACATTTGGTTCAGGAAAAAATTTCATCAAAACCAGTGCTCCAAAAGCTCAACTCCCAGCAAGTTCAAACTTTCTGTCACCAAAACGTAAAAATGTAAAAGGGTGGTTAAAAATGGCACTTTTCTTCCAAATTCTCGTTATCCAACAAACCCCACAATCTCCCACTCTGCAGTCCTTATCTAAATGCAGCTACCTAAACTAATCACAGCATCAACTCTATGCAACTAAACCAAACAAACTTCAAACTAATTATTTGGAATTAATGGGTCCTAATTCAAAGGGGGAAAATAACTAAGGGTTGATGGGTTCCATTAGGTCACCTACGTCAGAATTAATTTTATATACATTTTTTTGATATTCAAGTTGTAAGTCGGTAAGTTCCGTGATAATAGCCAAGGTATCGAAGCTGGCCGGACAGCATCATACGCTTCATGAAGTGTTACTCTTGCCGAGATTCTGCAGGAAGGAAGGCAGTGCCCTCGACTGTTCCAGAGAAAAGACATCCAGCAGCAAGGGGGGAAAATTGGTAAGGTTTGCGCTCCCCATAGGACATAGGTTCGAGACTCCAAGAGACCAAGGTGCACCGACTATGTAGTGGGGTTAAGCTTCTATTCCCGATTATCAAACAAAATTCAAAAGGGGGAAACGCAAACAGTAGTACAAAAAAAAGAAGTAAGAAAGCAAAACAACACCAATAGTTCAAAAGAACACAATCAGAATCCACCATGAAAGACCAATGTAAAGAAAAAACAAACGAAGAAACTCAGCACAAGAATCAATAAACCCAATTTCAAAAAAATAAAATTAAACAAGCCAACAAACAAAGAAATTGAAGTAACCCAGTGAAAATTTCCAACTTCAACATCGAACATGCACCACAAACTCATAATCCACAGCAAAAAAATAGAAAAATGAGAAGAAAAAAAAAACAAAAGAAACCTCGGAAGCAGTGAAGCGGAAGGCAGGGCATCCATTACTGGGAGGCCGACCCATAAGCTAAAAGGCTTTGGCTGAGTGGTTTTTCTCAGATTTCGCGGTCGCTGTCGCAGAATCAAAGAGAGAAACAGAGAAGAAAAGTACCGGGAAAAATCAGAATTGAAGATCCCATCTACAGAAATTCGTTATTTTAAGAAATCTTTGAGCGAAATTCGTTATATATAAAGAAGAAGCTCTTCAAGCCCAAAATTCATAGTTCTCGATTTCGGGGGAAAACAAAATGCCCAGGTGAATCCGTACCAAATATTAAAAAATAATAATAATAAATAAAATTGAAAAAACCAAATATCAAAAAATTTATAGGAAATTTGCTATTTAAAATATAAATTTGATAAGTGGAAAGAAAATTAGGATTTAATTTTAGTTGGCCTTAAAAAAAAAAAAAATTTAATTGCAAAGATTTATTACACTTTTTTAATTTAAGAAATAAGAGATTTATTAAATATCATCTTGTCATTTTTTTGAGCTCCATTTTTGTAAATTGTCGTGACCAAATCGATATTGTCCAATCGTTTAATATAATCAACGATGTATATGAAAATATAGGCTTTATCTAATTTTTTTCAATCTATTTTTTTAATATTGTAATGAATTAATTATTAATTTTCTTTATAATTTAATAAGAAATAACTACTTGGTTTATACTTCAATAATTTATATTAAACAAAATGTACATATTTATTTCTAAAATTAATTGTTTGAAATAATGTCATGTTAGCCTATTATTTTTGTAATCTCAAAAAAAATGTTAACCTATTATTTAATTTATCCAAAATTTTAGTTCATTTTCAAAATGAAAACGAGCACTTTTTGAAGAAAAAGTCTCAATAATTATTAAAAAAACTCAAATTAAAACTATTCGGAAATATTTATTTATTTTAGTATATGATTATATCTAATTAAAAAAAATATGACAAATAAAATTTAAAAAAAGAAGCAAATTTTCTTGTTAAAAAAAAATTGTCAATTTATTATGTCAAAACTAGTTTTAAGTTTAACCGCTACTTTGTTAATTATTTATACATTAAATAAAAATATAAATTCAAGTTAATTAAAAAATAATTCGAAAAAAAATTCATAACTCCTATGAGAGTATTTGTTTTGCATTATTATCGAGCTATTAAAAACGAAATTTTAATTCCTATTCAAACATGCACATTCAAATGCGTTATTATAATCACTCATTTTTTATCACTATGTTGAAGATATCTTATGGTCAGTTGTCACACATTGAAAATGTGAGAATTCTCCAACATATTTATAAAATAAAGCAAGTTACTTTTCTCATCACCAATTCATTTCAAGATCAATGCACGTCCCTTCTAATATAGTATGCACAATATAGTATCACCCAACCGGGCACAAATTGTTAAGAATAAATACCTGTTTACCCACAAAATATACAGTTACATATTCTTATTTGTTTTACACGTCCCAAAGCCTGATAAACATAGTCATAAAAATAAATAAATAAAATATCATCAATGGAGAAATAATATTTTTTTTAAATTAAGAAACATAAACTTTCCTAGATGATTGAAAAGTTACAAAATCCATTACATGTAACTTTTCTAATGATAAAATAAAGGGTTAAATGTATAGTTTTTAAATGAAAAAGTGCTAAAAAAAAAATTGGAGTTCATTGGTTAATTGTTATAGGACTGTCGATCGATACTAATCTTCTGTATTGTCCACCAAAAAGCACATATAAATGAGATCCATAAAATTTCTAAAACATAGATAAAATGCTAACCAACAATAAGAGAAATAATGTTAAAGCGAACATACTAAGGTGGCATTAGTAATACATTAACATCTACTTGTATTCGAGTCTCGCTACTCAAGCTCAAACTCATAATAGTTTAAGGAAACATGATCGATCATGTAGTTAACCAATATTTACAATTTAACCTTTTTGGATGTAAATAACCCTAATCCTCAATGGTATACTTCCTACCTATCCTGTTAGAGTTTTGCAGGTTTCTGGCTTCTATATCGATTTTTCACTCTTATTTATGCAATTTTTTATTGGATTAGTAAAAATGGAACCGGAATTAAGTTGATCTTTTTTCCCCTTTTGTAACAAAAAAAAAACAGAGAGAGAAATAATAGCATTAGCATTTTAATTACTTTATCATTCCGCAACAAGATTCGTGATTCACAAATCAAGAAAGAAAGTTAAAGATACATATATAATATATAATACATGAAATTAAGTAAAACTGCAAGCCATTACAACATACTATTTTTACTACTACTGCTACTAATACTGTACATATCTAAATTAGGCAGCTTCTTAATTTGTACTAGGGTAAGAGTTTTATGCTTACCATCACAATAAGAGAGACCCCTATTAATTTAGATTCATAAATGAAACTTCAAACTAACCAGCTTCTTTTCATAGCAACGCACACACAAGCTTCAACCTTCCCCCTCCCTATGCACCATCACCATCGCCATCGTCCTCAGGGTTGTTCACCCGCTCGCATTCATCGATCCATTCGCTATATCTGATCAAAAGAGCATCGTGTCAACCAAGCAAAAGAAGCGTTATTATTGGCAAAAAAAACTGGGCTATTTTAAGGGTTTTACTTACACGTCTATTGGCTCGGACAAGGCTGCAAATTAAAATATATGAAATATTAGTGCAATGCAACATTATTTATCTACAGAGTAACAGACAAACTGACGAAAACAATTTGTTGGCACTGGATTAGAGCTAAGTCATCCAAAACTTCGACCTATTTTCATATAGAAGGTGCTTTGGACAAAGAGGACAAGAATGATTATGAAAAGAAGAAGAGGATCATTTTTACGTAAGGATCGGGAGGGACGCACCTCTGGTGTACTCTTAGGTATCCAATATCTTACTTCTTCAATAAACTTCTCAGATCGATGTCAAACGAAACTTAAAATAAAAATAACACAGAAATAGTAATAGAACTTCGAAGTGCATAATATAGTACTAACACAATGATAAAAGGAAAACAAACAAACTTACCCAACCTATCTTTCCAAAATAAGACCTACCTTCTACAAACCTTACCACCACTATTTATAACATAAATTATCTACTAAACCCCAAAATACCCCTTACCTCTTTTCCAAAAATACCCTTAAAACGGTTCTCTCACGTGTACCAACTCTAGGCTCCATTAGAATTCAGACTAAACAAAAAAGACCCGCTTGGCTTGGCATGGGGGTCAAAGAAGATTTTAGAGATCTAAGAGAAAATGAGCTCAATCCATGTCGACCGAGTACTTAGAAATTAATTTCCTACGAATCTCCGTGACACCAAAACGTTGAGAATAATCGAAGTATCCATAAACTAAACCTGACACTAGCTGATATAAAAGAACCAAAATGCTTCAATCATATAATGGTATAAAGCATAAACCAAAACAGATGATAAAACAAACAAAACAAGCGCTCGTAAAATAAGAGATTTGAAGAGAATACCAGTAATGGTTGTGCTAAAGCCTTCTTGGCAAATCCTACAGGAGGCTTCCCCAATCAGGTTCTTCATATCACTAAAACCATACATACAAACACCCGTCACAAACTGACAATACAAAACAAACTAGGAACTTAGACAGAGAGACTAATCCATGAAACAAGTTAATGATAATGCATATTCACTTGTCCAGCTTTTTCATAGTGCCTCGAAATAGTAAAATCTTCCAAACAAATCCCTTCCCCATATTGCTAGAACCCAAAGGTGATGTTTGGATGAATAATTGTGGAGTGATTAGAAATGAGGAGTTATTTTGAGTGATTATGAAGGAGAAATTGTAGTAATAACTTGTTTGGATGAGATTGTTATCATTACAAAGTGATTATAAAAGCTCATTTTTAAAAGTTCCATAAAAGCTTCAACAACCAAATGCAAACTTACATGTGACATTCTACACTGGTCCCATGATTGCAGAAGGGGCAGCTAAAAACAGTATCAAGCTTGTCCATTCTCTTCTTAGGTGGGGGCTTTGCTCTCGACTTCCTTTTCCCCATTCCTGTGGTTAAGACTGTCAGCATCCATAAACAATGTCACTATCAAATCAGACTTCAAAATGAGCACTGTAACAAAACTTAAAAAGGAGACAAAAATAAATTTAGTCTATCAAGCAGATAAATAAGCTACCAATCCTCATACATTAAAACCCAGAATCACCATCCTTCATTATTCTTCCAACACTTTCATAATCAATACGTTATTAATAAAACCATATTAGATAGTATGAGTTCTACCTCAAAACTAATTTGTAATGAGATGAGTAGCCCACATATCATATAAATGTGTTGAAGAATCCTCACATTTTCAATGTGCAACAAAATTCATAAGGTGAGTATCTCCAACCGATCATACAAAAGATAAAACTTTCACTTCCGTACAAAATCATAGAACGTAGAACTCATCGACAACGGAAAGAATCAAAAGCAAATAATAACTAACAGCCCAATCCAAATTTATAATACACCCCCACAAATTTTGAATTTAATGTGTACCATACAATACAGTTGGTCTTTTCGAAAATATGCATTTAGTATTAGTACAATACAATTACTACAAATTCATATGTACACTCAAAGCCCAACTTTAAATTTTAATTTTAACCTTTTCCCCTTCATTGCTTTCAGTTTATTTATTTATGGGAAAATTACTTTTTATCCCTAGATTTGATCTGATTTCAAATTTAGTCTCTATGTTCCAAAATTGCTCACTTTTAATCCTTTATCTTTTTTAGTTTACTTTTTTGGGTTCTTTTACATAAAGAGTCAATATATTCTTGGATTAAGAAATTAAGAAAATGATTAAACTACTAAATACATAAATACACTTACATTAATTATCAACCTATTTATTATCAAAGAAAAAAACTGGGGAAAGTTATTTTGAAATCGTGATTCACTCTCTCATTATTCTAAAGCGACTCTTTCAAAAATCGGATGAGACTCTTTCAAAAATCGGATGAGTTTATTTTGAAACCGTGATTTATAGTGAAAAACTGTATTTGCAGTTAATAGAAACGATGTGAGGTGAAGATTTATATAATGATTTTTAATGTATTTATTATGAATGAATATTCTTATAAATATTTTATGATTTAGATAGTTTAGTAAATATGTTTCAAAAACTTGAATATCTATGAATTCTCCACTATTATATTTACAAAAAATTAAATTCACATGAAAAGCAAAATAATCACTTCATAAGTGTGGAGAGAGTAGTAGCTGAGCAGTGTAAACTCCATAACTAAGAGGTCATAGGTTCAATTCTCACCCCCAATTATTGTAAACTCAAAAATTAATCACTTCATCCATATATTAAAATTTAAAATTAATCTAATATCATTTTAGTCAACATTTTGTTATGGTTTTGAAATGTCACATAAAAGTATTCAATTTTGAAATCTAGAGACCAAATTGAAATTAGACCTCAAACTCAAGGACAAAAAAAATATTTTCCCCTTTATTTACTTATTTATTTAATCGTATTTATTGATATACATAATGTATATTTACATATTTATAAATATATTTGTATATTTCTCCTTTTCTACTTTTCTTTTGTTTATATTATTCTATAAAACATTACTTGCACTTATTTCATTTTTACCTTTATTTTTTACGCAAAAGAAATAAATACTTTCTTTCTTCGTTGTTTTTCTTTTCTTTTATGCGTTTATTTAAAAAAATATATATATTATTTTTATTCTTAAAAAAATAAAAAATAAACTACGCTTACAAATATTTTAGACCTATGTGTTTTTATATAGATATAAATGATAAACCATAATTTCTTTACAAAAATTATGTCTACAATACATTTAAAATTTATAAGCATTTTAATATTATATATCCGCATACACTGGCACATAACTTTGTGATATTTTTTTAAATTAGGGACTTATTAGAAACAAACAAAAAAATTTAAGTTTATGGAATAATCGGGACATGCTAAAAATTCGGGAACTTATTAGATAATATTTTGGAACTCCACAGACCCATTAATGTCGGAGGGTAAAATCCAACACATTTGGAAAACCAAATTTATGTAACCCAATTTTCGGCCCCCCAAACATTAAAACTTGGATCCGCCCCTGATTTCAAGCATGATATCCAAAATTGCATTTCCACCTATTCTATTCTCCGACTACCAACATAATAAAACGGATAAAAACAAGAGAAAACTCAACCGCAGAGAAGAGTGCAATGAACGTCTAAATTTGTACAATAATTGAGAAGTTCAGCACAGAATACGGCGACGAGTAGAGCCCTAAGTTGCAGGGAGTAAGAAAAAAAAACAAGAATCTGGTAATGAAAGCTTAATAAAACCCTAGAACTACGAACCCTAAGATAAGAGAGAATTAAGAAGTACCTGATCGCCGATGGAATGGATTTAGGGTTTATCGGTCGCAGTTGGAGTCGTCTCGCTGACCTTGTTGAAGAACGAATGATCAAATTGTAGGAATTGTGTGGTATTTATAGACATTAGAGATGGAAAGGTCCATTTGTTTCACTTTACTAAAATGCCCCTGAATTAGTCCTGTAACTACAGAAAAAGCCTCTCAATGAAGATGAAAAAAAAAACCAAAAACCGACTAAACCGATCCAATTGATCGGTTCGATCTTTTAGAATAATATTGAATCGATCGGTTTGATATTTAAAAAAATCAAAATATATCAGTTCAATTTTGGTTCATAATAGAAAAATCAATCAAAAACCGAATCGAACTGAATATATAAATAATAAAATATATATATATGTTAGTATTTAAATTGGATGAATCAATTTTAATATGAACTTTTTTTATTTTAAATGAAATATAAAATAAAAAGTACCGTTAATATTGTGATACCTAAAAAAAAAAATTTGTTAGTAAAATAAAAGTGAAAATCAAATTATGAAATAGACAAAAAAATTTGAAAAATAAACCAATTTATTTATTGAAATCAAAACCGAAACTAAACCAAACCAATGTTTGTCCTTTTTTGACATCGATTCGGATCCAATTATTCAAAAATCGATTATATGTGTTTGGTTATCGGTTTGACACAAAACTGATAAAAACCGAACATAAATCACCATCTAAAAATTATGATAAAATATACTTTATCATAAATGAGAAGACAAAATATACTTTTACCCTAAGAGAGTATAAGAGTATATGTTTCACTCACTTTACGAGTGCATATAAAGTTAGCATAAAAAAACAATTGAATTAAAAAATTGAATTCATAATCTCTTGGTCAGTGATGCGTATTTAAAACGACAATATCATCTCATGGTCATTTGAGTTCATAATCTCATGGGTCGTGATAATTGCTTAAGATTTGTTTTTTTTTTGTTAGACGTTATATCGAATTTGTAATTATGAGATATTTTGAGATTTGATATTTTATGTATTATATACTTATAGACAGATTAGGCCTTTTCTTAAAATGACTTCTCAAACTTTTTCACAGTAGCAAAGATTATGCTCGATAGTTTGACGGTTCAAGAAATCATCGACAATAAGATCGACATCCATGTGTGCGAAGTGCAATAATTTGAAAGAAATATCCCATAAAAATTTGTTATATTCAAAATTTAAATTTTAACAAGTATTAATGGTATTGTTACTCTAGACTTTCGCTTGAATTGATTATAATATATTTTGAGATTGGAGATTTGTATGAACTATATATTTTTGAAAAGTTAATAGAAAACGAGAAGGTTTATACATTATTGTAAATGACTTCTTGAAATTATAAAAAAACTATTGGTTGTGTTTTCATCTGTGGTTTGGTTGTTGTTTTATCTTCTTATATTTTACTTGCAGCTATTATTTTAGTGTTTTTACTTTTAAAATTTCTCAAACTTTATAATTCAATAAAAATAAATACTAAATTGTCATTAAAAAATTGTGAAGTTAATATATTTAAAGAACAGAAACCTAAAAAAAAAAAAGAAAAAGGGTTCTATTCATTTATTTAGGATGAAAATTAAAACAAATTCACTGTTTTTTTAAAAAATAAAAATCGGTCTAAATTATGATTTAAAAAAAAAAACCAAATTAATTCATTTGAATTGGTTTGATTCGATTCCATTCGATTTAATGAATTTGTTATTATTATTGTTGACTCTTATTTAATGTTTGAGTTATGTACGTGCTAGTGTGTTTGAATTATGTTATTGCCAAAGCGAGCATAGTGTCACGGTTTTGTTTGTTTAGTGTGTGTTGCACATGATCGCATAAACTTTAGTCTCATTTTTATCATGCTTTTCTAGTATAGGTGTTATTTTTCATGTCATAGTAGTTTCTTTTATGTCTTGGAGTCGCATGACTCCTCAAATGTTCAAGCCTACCACATCAAATCTAATCCAAAATGTACTATAGGGGTACTGACTATTGAAGCTTCCCTCCTACTAAGCAATTATATGATGTATGCAAACTAGTTGTTGTGTCATTTATTGTATTTTGTCATATACCTTTCAAAGACAAAACATATTTTAAAACGTTCCTTCCCTCTCTTTCGAAAACATTTTCTTGAGGCCATGAAAGAGGGTGGTACAACGTTTGACTGACTTGCTCACAGGGTTAGAGCAGGTGTCTCACGATTGCTTTGCAACGACAACGAAGTTGGATCGTGATACATAGCTCAACTAGTACTGCATGCATTAACATCCATTCGATCAGTGATTTAAGTCTTCGTATTACTCTATATGTAAGGTTTGTTGTCTCCATCCCAACTTATACTAAAAAAAATTATGTTATTAGCCAATGAAGTTTTTCGATTAAAGGTAAAAATCCAATCATTTATAGATTTAGTTTGATGAAATTTGAGAAAAATCATTACAAAAATTATTTTGGTTGAAATATATATATATTTGTTTTTTTTATATATAACAAGGAATAAAGAAATTGAAAGAAAAAAAAATAATGTTTTTTTTTTAATATAATAAGGAATAAAATGTATACTTTCGCCTCAAGAAATCCGATTATCTCAAAGCTTACCTCACACATGGTAAAAAAAAAATATTAAAAGAAAAAGAAAAAGAAAACGTGAATTAAAAAAAAAAAAAAAAAAAAAAAAAAAAAAAAAAACAAAAATAAGAAAAAAAAAGAAAAATAAAATCTTTTCGTAGTTCTTCCTTCAACAAATTCAACAAAGTATTCACAGAAATTAGAAGAGAGCGAAAAAGCTAACAATAAATCTCGTCTCCGGTCAGTTCCGGTCAGTTCTTTTCCCGTTCTTCAATTCTTCATCACGATTTTGATTTTTAACAATACCTGCTTCTTATTATCTTGATTGTACTATAATTTTCGAATTTAGGGTTCTTTCCCGTTGGTATTGTATTGATTTTCAATGTTTGATTAGACCCCCTTTTTGGGTTCGATTGAGGTAATGGAATTCAGTATTCTGTTTGATTTTTCAGGCTTTTTGTTGCTGATATTTATTCTGGGTTTTTGTTGGCTGTAATCTTTGAAGTTTAGACGCGTTTGATCGCTCAATCTGTTCATGACTTCAAGGTACCCGAATTTGGTTTTAGAGTCATTTTCTTTATATTTTGTTTTTTGCTTTCTTCAGATTTTACTGTGAATTGATTTTAATTTCATGTTGTAATGGCGGATTTGAATATTAGCTTAGAAATTGGGGAAAATTTGCGATCTAGATTTTCTAAACTTGGCTGGTTGTGATTTTAGTCTCGTTTGAGGTGTATCTGCTATGATTCTTTGAATTTTTTTGTGCTTTGGATTGCTGATAGTGTTAAATTTCTCATATATGGTTGTTTGTATTCGGATGAAGATTGGAATCTGGATGTTAGAGCTCAAATTTACTAAACAAAATACCTGGACCGAAGTAAAGTTTTGCCTTAGATTTTCATTTTTATTTCTTTATTTTACTTTTTTTGTTTGGATGATGAACAATTAATCTCAGTGTTATGACTTTGCTCAAGGGGCTTAAGAATTCTTTGGTGTAGACTGTAAAGTTCGTGCTATTGCCTATTAGCTTCTCATGTAGGATTTTGAATGGGTGGAGGATTCAATATATGCTGAGGTTTAGTTGGTTAGTTTGATGTTTTAAATCATAGATTACTAACCACCCTTCGTTGATCTAGTGGCTAAAAAGGACCATGTAAATAATAAAGAGCTCAGAGTCAACGAGTTTAAGCCATGTTGGCCTCTTAGTATTTCATAACCTAAGAGTTACATTGGCTATCAAATATAAGAGTGTCATAGTTGTCCTATGAAATAGTTGAGATCCATGCAAGCTGACCTAGACACTCATGATATAAAATTAGAAAAGACGAAAATAAAGAATAAAATAAAAAACTAGTGCTTGGAGTTTCTTATGTGGATGGTGGCTAGGCTACTTATTTATCAGTAGTTATTATGCAAGAATCATAAAACAATAATCAAGAATTAACAAAACAACACATAGATTTATGTGGTTCTTTAATATTGTGTTAACTACGTCCACATGCTGAGGAGAGAAATTATTTTATTTAGGAGATCGTGGAGAATACAAAAACTAGGTAAATGGGACAAGGGTGTTTAGAAAGTTGATATAGTGTACCTTTCAAAAAACCTAATAAATGATTTCGCCCAGTTGCATAAATGGCCAATACAAAAAATTAAAAAAAAAAAAAAGAAAAAAAAATTTAGCATATTTTATAGATTCTGGGAGCATTCTCCAAGACAGCATCAGGTGCTTCACCTCCGGACTTTGACTAAGTATTCGTAGCACAACATAATTAGTTCAAGGCATTTAAACAGTAGACATGCGAAAGAGAGAGGTTTGCGAGTGATGGGCTTAAATCTAATGCACCCTTAAGAGCGTTTATTATCCACTCTTTTTTTTGGCGTATTTTTTTGGATGCCATTATTCGTTCTTTTATTTTTCTAAATGAGAGTTCAATTGGAATATAATATCTAATAACTAATTTATTTTCATAGGGTTTTTAACAAGAGGAGATTTAATTTCTTCTTTCTTTACTCTCATTTTGGTTAGTTTGAAATTTTGCAAAGAGAAGGGTATGGATCTAGGAAATCATGTGAACCTACGATGAATCCGTTATGCGACTGGAAGCGAGTTTCCCTTTTGATAGACGGAGGCCAGTGCTTCAATGCCTGTTTGATACTTACGGGCAAATTTCAGAATTGAATCAAACCTTAGTTGAACGGTATTACACAACAAGTAGAGAAATAGGTGATTTCACCAGCCAGATCTGAGACGAAGCAGCTAAATCTTAGAAAATAAAAACCACTTCCAAAACGAAGGGGACTAAAGAGGAACAGGAGGGATCCACCGTAGAAGATACTTCTCCTTCCCTTTTTTAAGAAGAAAAGGAGGATCCAGATAAAATCAATGAAACGGAAGAGATCCGAGTGAAAGGAAGAGATCCGAGTGAAAGGAAAGGAAAAAACAAAAGATGAATTCCACTTTAAAAAGGACACGCTATCAAAATATAAAAATACCAGTTTATGAAACTTTTCACCCTCCGAATGGAAATAAAGAAAAATTTGATGTTAGAAATAGATAAAAAAGAAAAACCTTCCTTCTGGTCTATACTGTTTGAAATGGGGACCCTGTTTGTCTTTACCTGGGAGTTTAATTAGAATTATTCACTACTCAAAAAGAATTCGAACATATATTGACAACATCAAAGATCAAGCGTGCCCACTCAATGTTAGTTTATGGTTTTTTTCTTTTCCATCTTGTCTGTTGTTTACATCTTCCACTGATAAGAAAAGTTAAGTCTGAGAATAGGTTAGCCTATCATATTCTTTGTTCTTGTTGTCCTCTTATCTTCTGTTTTGTATTCCTTCTATCAGTCTAAATCCTTGTCCATAAGTTCATTTTTGTTTCGATTCCGTTCTTTTTCTCTGGCTTATCAGACAAGTACCCTTCATTTTTGTTGGTTAATATAATTAAATTTACCCTCAACTCCTCCGCTTTAACTTTGTGGTTGATTGGTAATTTAACATAAGTCAATCCGGTATAAGAGTAGAAGGGTCACGAGTTCGATTCTCTGCCAAGTTGTTTCTTCTTCTTCCTCATTTAAAATTGAATCTTACTTGTAGGATCTTTCTCAAATTTCTAAGCCTAAAAATGAAGCGGTGTTGGTTAATATAATTAAATTTTCCTAATCCATCAGCTTTTGGTGATTAACATAATTCAACAATTTCTTTATCTATCGAAACATTCTTTTTGGTTGATCCTTCGTAAATGATTTCTACATTTTCATCACGAATAATATATGTGTTTGCCCAATTATTTTTTTTCCTCTATGAACTTAAAACTTGCACGAGACAATATTACCTGCTTTTAACCTTGTATCTTTATTTATCAACATTATTATCAGTTTGTAAAATGATTGCTGACTGCTGTACTAAATCTTTCTATATATCAAGTATATTGAAATGGAGTTCATTTTTAAATTCTTTCTTGGTTTCTATTTTGATTGGTCTCTCCCTCTGTACAATGGCTAGCAGTTGGAAAAGATCTCTTGGGAATGTCAGGTCCTTCATCGGCAATTCCTTGGGCGGTCTCCGAGGCGGTTCCAATCTCGCTTCCTGGGTAGTTTCTGGAACGCTCGCCTACTTCCTCTGGGTCAAGCCCGCCCAAGACCTCAAACGCGAACATCAGGAAAGGGCTGCTCTTGCAGCTATGGATCCTCATCAGTATATCGAGAAGCGGAAACCGATTCCCGATCCCCAGGAAACTGGTTTGATATACGGAAACAAGAATAAAACTCGAAAAACAGAGGAATAGTCATGGAGAGCGAAAACTTGGGAGAAATATAACAAGGTTGGAGGTGATTTGAAGCTATAGTATAGAAGTGCATGATTCTCTTGTGACATTATGATGAAGATTAAAGGGTGATGGATGAGTAGGGTGTGTGTGTAGTTTAATAAAGAGTTATATAGTCAACAAATTATTTGAATTTGTTTAATGGACCTTTCACTTAAAAGGATGAAAAAGTTTGTATTTTTTGTGTGTTTTGCTCTGATTCTCTCAATGTGGATTATTCATCTGGATGTATTTTTGTAGGGAAGGCTTTTCTTTGCACATAGAGCAATAAACTAATTATCTAAGTTTTCTAATACATCAAATATGTTGTACAAGTCTTGGTTGTTAAAATTTTATACACATACTTGAATCCCGACAAATATTTGTAATCAAGCTTCTATGACGATCTTGTTCGATAACTATTTTGTTTTTTATTTTTGATATTAATTTTTTTAAATCATACGTAGCTATTTTTATTTTTTGTTTTTTAAAAACTAAAAACTAGTTTGATAACTAATTTTTTGTTTTTCAGAAAAAAAAAAAACAAAACTTATTGTTTTTTTTTAAACAGGTCTTAGTTGTTAAAATATTTAACACATTCTAGCCGGTACAAATATTTGTAATCGTGCTTTTAAGATCTCGTTTGATAATCATTTGATTTTTTGATTTTTGCTTTTGAAATTTTAACTTGTATTTATTCAAATTCTCCACAAATGATGAAATCATTTGTTAAGTAAGTATGTGAATTCTAACCAAATTTTATAAACTAAAAGTATTTGGTGAACCAATATGTGTTGGGTTATTATAATGAATCCGACATTTTACTTGAATGGAGGTCCAAACATGCCCAATAATTGAATAATGGAGTAAAAATCTCATTTCCACTAAAAGAATGATAATATACAAATTATTTATATTTTGTTGAAGTACTTAAATAGTACTTTATAAAGTATAATGTACCAATATCAATATCTAAAATTGCAAATTATTAAAATACAATTTTTTTTTTTTTTGTAAACATGTATTTAATTAAAAAGAAAAAAAAAGGATGATTTTAAACTTTGTTTCATTTTATTTAAAATTTAATAAATTGTAACCCTTAATATGATCAAAAAGTGAAGTAAAGCAATTATAATTAAATTTGACCATTCATAAAACAAATAATAATCAATTATTATAAAAGTATAAATACATAAATAATTACAAATATTATTTTAAAAAACACGATATATCTAAAAAAATCTACGTCAAATAATACATTTTAAAAAAATACACATAAAATATATAAATATAATCAAATAAGTCAAATAAATGAGTTCATAGGATTATAAATACACACACTAAAATATAAACACACACACTAATTTTAAGCTAATGATTTTATTAACATATTTAGATTCATAGGATTATATTGATAGGCATGTTGTGTTT
>JBBMEG010000022.1:7876129-7893115 GCA_037832605.1 Cyclanthera cordifolia
TATATATATATATAAAGGGTTATTTTTGTCAATTTTGTTTGATGTGACGTGTATTTATCTTATTGGTTGGAGAATATAAATTAAATTATCCCAAATTAAAATGTTCATAATATTATATTGACAGATAGATTTATTTCATTGTCAAATTGGATATGAATGATATAAATATAAATTTATTAATCCAAACATAGTTATGTTAGGTAGAAGGTATACTAAAAAGGTGTTC
The DNA here is from genome assembly GCA_037832605.1 of Cyclanthera cordifolia. NCBI lineage: Eukaryota > Viridiplantae > Streptophyta > Magnoliopsida > Cucurbitales > Cucurbitaceae > Cyclanthera > Cyclanthera cordifolia. Next base: position 7,876,356 of record JBBMEG010000022.1, read on the forward strand.
TAGTTCTCACTTTCCTTCTTGTTAAACACATAATATTTTGATTTCTAATCACATTCGTTAATTATTGATTGTTCGTTTCTAATTTTAAAGTTTGTGTAAATATAGCGTTGGAATACTCACTTGTGGCAAATGTCTCACATTGATAAGACAGAGATTCTTCGACATATATATATATATATATATAAAAGATAGAGTGAGCTACTTAGCCATGTCCACACTTTTTTAACATGGTATCAGAACTTCTGGTCATTAATCGTACACTGATTTATATAATTTTTTTTGTTAGTATTTATTTGCATATAGGTAAAGTTTTAATTGTGTTTTTTACTAGAAATTTTAAATTATAAAAATAAATAATTTAAAAAAAAAATCGTTTTTATATATTTAGCATTAAACTAAAAATATCAATAAAATATATATATGTACACCATTTTTACATAATAGTATTTGTATATCTTTAAGATTTGAATATGAATTTTTGTCAAATCAATTTAAATTAAATATATGTGTGCCTTATTTTTCTTGCTATAATAGAAAATCATATATTTCACGTATTGATTTTGAATTTGGTTAATTATAAATTTGATTCATATGATTTGAAGAGAGATAAAATTGTGTACTGTAAAATTATAGATTTTAATCCACGTAATTTTGAAAAATATAGAATTTGGTACTTATGAATAAAAATAATATAATTTAGTTTCAATGGTTTGATAGAACCTAAAATATAATCCATATCGTTCGTAAATCGTTGACAAAGTAAGAACGTAGATATAACTTTTGTTGTATGAACGATGCATTTTTTTAATCCAATCAATTACTTATCTCACACTCTAATCGTCGTCAAACACGTAAATAACTAACTTCTGTCTAGTTTATTCATTAACCACTATGAACGATATAATTTATTTTTTAGATTTTATCTACTTTTATAGACTATTTTTTTTTTTTTTTTTAAATCAGAAGGACTAAATGATAGATTTCTCAAAATCATACAAATTAAAGTCTATATTTTTAATTGTATACAAAAAAAAAAAAAGTGAAATACATAAAAAGTGATTAAACCATTATTATTTAATTTGAACTTGTTCTAAAAATAAGTCAAAGGATCAAAAGCTCTTAAATTATTTCAATAATGCACTTTCAAACTATAACATTTTTTAGCTGAATATTTTTTAATTGTCATATGATAGTCTGTTCCATAATATTTTTTCTTACAATTTTTTTTGTTATTGAATTATAGCTGTGCAATACACAAATTTTCGATTGAAATTTTAAGAGTATTTAGAATGAAGATTTATTTCGAGTATTTAGAAGTATTGATTGGAGTGAAAAGCTTGTTTATATGTAGTTTTTAAAAATATTTAAAATTAGTACTTATAATGAGAATTTATTTTAAATATTTAAAAGTAATGATTCGATCAAAAACTTGTGTGGACGTAGTTTTTAAGAATATTTAAAATTAGCATTTTGAAAGAAAATTTATTTCGAGTATTCAAAAGTAATTACAGTCAAAAGTTTGTTTGCACGTAGATTTTAAGAGTATTTAAAATTAGTATTTATTTTGAATATTTAAAAACAATATTAGCATTCAAAACTTTGTTTGGATTTTTTTTAGAGTACTTAGTAAATAATAGTTTGAAATATTTTCCAAAGTCTAGTAACAAACGATCCTAAAGAAAATACGCGTGACATGTTAAGTTGGTTACGGGATTGTTAACAAAATGAGTTATATTAATAGGTGGTAGAAGCATGCACTAACAAAATGAGTAGCATGTATTCGAGTTGATACCATACTTTTTTATCTGCGATTGTTCGGGTCAACTTAAATTGACTTTGACTATTGTTGATAAATTTTAATATTATTCTGTTCAAATATAAAATCTAACAAATATTGGAGAATATCTCTAAAATATTTATTATGACTCTACAATATTTTGTCGTATGAAACTTATAAAACATAAATTTCCACATATGTGACATGAACTAAACTCTCCGCCTCTTAATTCTCCAAAACATTATTGACTATATTCAAGATGATATCATTATATATTACTTTATTTGTTGTTAAATATTTAAAGAATATTAGTTAAATTCTCGAAGAGAGATTGAAGAATAATCACAATACTATAATTAATCTCAACTCGAAAACATACGAAACAAGATAAATTAAACTTATTTAATATATATATATATATATATATATATGGCCCCTAATCTTAATTGTATACTCTTGAATAATAATATACACGAGTTAGGTTTGATCAATATGAATTTTCAAATCAACATAAATTTTAGATTGATAAATTCACTGATCTATCCGACCTACATGTAAAAGGAACTCAGCACATCGTATATGTTTTTGAGTTGGATTGGGTTAAGTAAATGTTTTCTTTTTAATTTTAATATATATTTATTATTTGCTTTTGATTTATTAATAAAATAAATGAGAGAACAAAAAAATCTTTTAAACACTTAAAATATATTTGGAGCAATTTTTTGAAGATAAAAGGTTAATAAAATGATTATGAAAAAAAATATTTATAATTTATGCATACTGAATAATTGTTATTTAATACTAATTTTAAATATTTTTAAAATTTAATATATATATATTTTTTAATTAAAAATATGTATTTATTTGTTTTAAAAGGAAAGGAAAAGGAAACCCACGGTCGCGGTTAAAGAAAAGGGAAAAAAAAGAAGAAAAAAAAGGAAAGAAAGTGTTCGTTATAATATATGCACAGAAATTAGAGGACGAGCGATAAAAAAAAAAAAAAAAGAAAAGAAAAAAAGCCATTAATCCCTCTCTCAATCCCTCTCTCACAAACCAAAAAAGTGAAAGATCAAAATTCAATCTTGGCTCCGGTCAGTTCCCTTTCGTACTTGAATTTATCATCCTGATTTTGATTTTTAACAACCCTTGCAATTCATTGTCCCGATTGTCCTCTAATTTTGAACTTTAGGGTTCTTTCCCATCGTCAATGTAATGGATTTTGTTGATTTTCGATGTTTGATTCCAACCCTTTTTCGGTGCGATTTCGGTAATGGAATTCGGTCCTTTTGTTTGATTTTTCAGGTATCGCTGGTAATTATTCTGGGTGTTTTTTTTGGCTGTAATCGTCTCTGAAGTTTAGACGCGTTTTGATCATAAAGTTTGTTCATGACTCCAAGGTACAGGATTTTGGCTAGATAGCGTTTTTTTTTCTTCAGATTTTTTCAGGGAATTGGTTTTTTGTTGATGGATTGGTGGGAGTCGGTGAAGATTAGCGAAGCACTTCGTGAAATTTTGCGATCTATTTTATTTTGGGGGGTTTCTCTAGTACTATAGGGTAAGATTGTTGGTTTACAATTATCAGCGTGTTAATCGCGAGAATACTGCTAGGCAATTGATTTAGCAGTAATTAGATGGAACCTTTCATCAATTAATTTTTGACGGGTTCTTCTTACCGACCTTGACAAATTGAAACTATATTTCTTAAACTGGGTTGCTGTTTCTGGTTGTGATGCTGGTCTTGTTTAGGGTGTATCTTCTATGATTCTTTTGTATCTCTTGTGCTTTTGATTGCTTAGAAATTTCTCATATGACTAAAAGGAGCATAACCATGAACGTCCTAGTAATTACGAGGCAGTAGGTTCGAATCCCCCTACCCCATATGTTGTTAAACTAAAAAAGAAAAGAAAAAGAAATTTCCCGTTTGTGGTAGTTCATGTTTGCATGGACGATTGGTATCTGGTTGTTTGTGAGGGGATGGAAGAACACACAACATTTTTTTTATTTATGAAAGAGGAGGTTAATCGAAGAGAGCTCAAATTTTCTGAAAAAAATATCTTTTCCGAATTCAATTTTTGTCTAAGAGGTTATTTTGTCAATTAAATTTGTTCTGATAATTTTTTTTTTTGGATCATGATCACTGGAACTTTTTTGGTGTTATGACTTTCCTTGAGATCATAGAATACTTGGATCATGATCACTGACACTTTTTTTTATTTCTTCTTTGTACTATCATTTGGTATTGGTCTGAAATTGTAACGAAGGTGCTATTACGATTGGAAAATTGGATTCTTAGTCTCTGCAGCTGAAATAGAATTGCTTATTTTCTGATATGAAAATTTAAATTAACATAAACAACATGGAACTTGGTACCCCGTTTATGGTTTTCTTTCTACCATCTTGTTCTCTTATTTTACTGAAAAGAAAGTTAGTTTAGGCCTATCATTTCCTCGCCCTTGTTATCTTTTACCTTCTGCTCTATATTCCATTCTTTTGAATCCTTATCCGGTAGTTGTTATTATTTCTTTTTCTAATTTACTAGATGAGCGTCTTTCATTTCTAATTTTATTATATTTTCTGTTTGAGTAAGGCATCATATATGTTTTCTGGATTTAGGTTACAAATAATAGACGTCCTTACCCATTATCCCTCAATTTCTGCTGTTCTCTGCCACATTTTCCATCTCATTCATGATTCACCTTTAGTTGTTTAACAGCAAATGTGCTTGCCTCCACCACCTATTTTATTTCTTTTATGAACTAATAACTTATACAACAAACAATTTTACTTATTTTGATAGTTGAATCCATGTTTATGAGCATTGATATTAGTTTATAAAATGACAATTCCACTAATTTTTTTCTTCTAAAGATCAGGTATATTGTACATGCGTTAAGTGAGGAAAATTTCAACTCTCTTCTTCCTCTCTCTAAAATTCTCCTAGCCCTAAAGAGAAAATTTTTATTTTTTCCTCTGTGGCATTGGAGGAGGAACAGCGGTCCCTTCATCGATGACACCAGTGTGGATTTGAACCCCTCCCCTCCAATACACACCAGACTCGAGTTTTTAATCCCAAATCGGCTGAGATATGGCAACTATCGTTGAATTTCGTCATCATTCACAACTCTTTCTCCATCTGATTTGATGAACCTTGATCCTCACCACCTTGATCATGGCTTTCTCCCCATCCTCCTCCATTCTCCGTACGGGTCGGTTTTATCATCGGAGAAATGGATTTTGCAGCAAGTCTTTTGCACTGCACACCTTTCTTGCGGAGCTACACCACATGTTGGCGATGAACCTTTAACCTTCACCTTCACCAAACCACGATTTCTTCCTCAATTGCCGATGACCAATCTCCTTCATTGGACTGTGTTTCGCCAAAAATCTGAACGAGAATGATGCCAGACATCTCCTTCACCTCGAGTTTCTTCTTGCTGGCTATCACCACCTGGGCAAATCTTCCTCGGGAAGATTTTTGGTGAAAAATGCTCTGTGCATTTATTTTTTCCTAGCTTTGCAACACACCAACTGTGTTTTCACTCCCTATGACATGGGCAACAAGATCAAAAGATCATCGTCTTACATCGTCGCTGGGATTTATCATTATCTCTTTGTTCCTTGTGCCATGTCGAACTTCCCGTTATCTCCCAAATTCAATTGATTCTTCTTCATTTGGGCATATCCTCTGACGGAATCAGTTCTCAACACATGAGCATCATTTTGCTTGTATGCGAGCAGATATTGATGCTTTTCTTGGCTGCGTCACATCGACATAGACCTACAAGTTCATTCATCTTCCCTTTTTTTGTATCTCACACACCATTAGCTTGTATTTACGATTATCCTATGTATTTTGCTATTTGATTGGCCATTATTGTTGTTTCGTTTGGCTTCTATGATTCACTTTCACCTTATCAATGAAAATATTTTCATTTTCTATAAAAAACTGAAAATTTCAACTCATATTTTAGTAAACGAGCATTGGTAAGCATTAAATATTTTTAAAAAGCAGTTGTTGATTACTTGATTTCAGACTTTATTTGGCACTTGTATTCTTTAGGCTTGTTGTAAATTAAGATATTTCTTCTGACAAACTTTATTTTCATCAGTTAAATTATTTTTCAACTTATCTGAATATGCAATATTCTTTTTCTTCCATGGGAACGCTTGTCTGGCTGGGTTTTGAAATTTTTTCAACTGTCTAGATTTCAAATGTTTTATAGGGTTAGACAACATGTTCCTGGGTTTCCTTTGTCATTTGTGGTTATTACAATTGGTCGAGGAGACTTATTCTATTAATAGTGAAGTAGAGTCTTCTGTCTGGATTTGTATTTCCCTTTTAAATGGGTATTAATCATGTGGATTCTTAAGGCATGACAATTATGAGCATCCTCCGTAGTTCCTTCATGTAATGTCTTTTTTTTTTCTCTCTTGCTATTTTAAACAGTTTGAGCTAATTTAGGTATTTTCTTTTCCCTTTTATTATTTTTCATTAGGACAAAGGGTTTCCTTGACATACATTTTTGTATGACAAAATGCCATAAATATTATGTTCTATTTTTTGAAAATTAGATTTTTTTGGAATTAAATTACTAACTTTTCTTTCTTCCAGCTCCTGCTTTACATTTCTTCCAGTATAAGCTTTTTCTTAATATTGTTTATTTTTGTTCAATGAGCAGATAAATTTCCTATATCATTTAATTTCGTAATCAATATGAGGCAGAGGCTACCACACACTAGTCAGATGGTTGATTTGGAAATGGATAGACAAGATCAGAATTATCTTCATACTGAGCCCTCCATGATTCTGCCAGGCACATCGAACTTCCCTCAGCATAGTATACCCTCAATGGTTACAGCTTCAGGGAATGCAGGAAATCCTGAGGCTCGTTATCTTCCCGATCCTTACGATGGTTCGATGTTACATGGTTTAAATCAATACAGTAGTGTTCAACATCATCATAGTTTAGGTTTAAGTAATGCAGCTCCTGGAAACTATTATTACTCGTATGTTACTCCGCCATCTAGTAATGGGTTGTTACCTGCACCTCTAAATCATAATGTAAACGACCAGATGCCATCTTCTTGCAATTATGGAGTCATTCAAACTTCTTCTGATGGCTATGGTAGGAGTACATATTTTGTGGATGAAGTTAGCGATCCACGCAAGAGAAAAATTGTAGAAGGGATTCCTGGGAATGTTCAACACTTAAATGGTCTGGCCAGCTCTAGTTCTTCAGGGCATTTGTTAAATATTCGGCATCCTGAAGAGGTTGTTCCTATGGTGGAAGCATCATCTTTTCCCCCACCTCAGAGTAGATGGAATGGACCTGTTAGAGCTGGATCGAGCGGTACTAGGCACGATTCTCTTCTACCACCCGACCATAATCAGTCAACTCTTGGAAATAGTAGGGGTCAACACCTTCATCCTGCAAATTCTACTTTCTGGTTCGACCAACACTTGCAGGCTAATTGCGGCAATGGAAGTGCTTCATCTTGGAATCAGACCTCTACTGCACCTTTCATGCATGGTATCTTTTCCTATGTTTATTCTTGTTTCTATTTAGGACTTTGTTTGAGCTAATGTTGGATGGACATAATCTTTTTGCAACATCCTGTTCTTTGGAAGAACTTGGTTTTTTTTAAATGTCCCCTCTATTTGTGGCCATAAGCAGAATATGGAATTAGAAAGCATTTGAAGTTATTTATTTATTTTATTTTTTTTAAAAAGAGAGTTAAAGTGAAGGACATTCTTAAAGAAAAAAAATCTTAACAAGAAATAATTCTATAAAGTTCGTTATCCAAATTGTTTTTTATAGTAAAAAGTTTGTGTTTTATTTTAAAACATGGGGAATAGTTTTAACTCCAGTCTCAAGCAATACCTTAACCTCTAATGGTTATGATATTTAGGATCGTATATCATAAATTTACTTATCATGTGGCTTCTTTTGATTGTGCAAAACGCAAAGCCTCATGACCTTAAAGTAACACGTATCTACTTCGCAATTTCTCTTAAGTAAGGCGACTGTTATAATATTCTGCAGGAACTAATACCAATGGAGGTTTGTTGGAAACTATGAATTTGGGTGTGCACAGATATCATGAAACGGCAGGGAACAGAAGTTCTAGAAATGTCCAACATCCCTCCATAAACCACGGCCACCACATTCACAATCACCCATCGACAGTGGCGCAAAGAACCAGAGGCCACAATTTCCAGTACTACCCCCAAATGACAGCAGCGTCGTACGGATTTCCTTTGAACTCTTCATATGGCCCCATGAATCCTCATAGTCTGGACATAGGGCGTAGGCAACCAGGACCAGTTGTACCTACTGGTCACGGGCTTCACCGGCCTCCACGAGTGAATGTTGCTGCTGACACTACAAATAGACATCATAACATTCCTCAGTTGAGATTCTTGCAGGCTGATGTAATGTTTCTTTCCTCATATGCTAGTTTCGTCCTCATAATTTTTATCTTTTTGTTGGTATCTATGCATCAATGCTCATGCCTTTCTGTAGTCAGAAGTAGCTTATGATTGAGCAAACTGATATTTGCAGGAAGTTGCATTACTGGAGATACCAGACCTGTACGAAGTGGGGAATTTCGCTGACCATCACAGGGACATGCGATTGGATATAGAGGATATGTCTTACGAGGTAAGTTAACGATTGCAATTTTGTATACGTACTGAACACTAACACTTGCAACTTTCCATATTTGTCTTTATTATTTTGTTTTTTTTATTCAACAACATTTGGAGAAGGGAAAATTTTAACTCGTATGGAACTATACTCCTTTTGGCTCTTTACCATTTTTGTGCATGTAGACATAAAAGTTGCATGCGTGCAAAGTAAATTTTGAACTTAAATAACTGAACTTGTTTCTTCCGGGGATGTTTGGATGTAGGTTTTAAGAGTATGTAGTATTAGTATTTAGATTGAGGTTTTATTTTGAGTATTTAAAAGTAATGATTACAATGAATAAACTTGTTTGGATGTAGATTTTAAGAGTATCTAAAATTAGTAAGTATTTAAAATTAGTATTTAGAATAAAGATTTTTGTTTAGTATTTAAAAGTAATGACTATTAATGATTGCAATCAAGTGTTTGTTTGGATGTAGTTTTTAAGAGTATTTAGAATGAGAATTGATTTTGAGTATTTAAAAGTAATGATTACAGTTAAAACTTGTTCACATGTAGTTTTTAAGAGTATTTAGAATTAGGATTTATTTTGAGTATTTTAAAGTAATGATTGCAGTCAAAAACTCGTTTGTACGTAGTTTTTTTAAGAGTTTTTTGTAAGTACTAATTTCTAAATCCTCTTTAAATACTCCTTCCGAACATTCCATCTGGTTAATCTCGTTTTAAGACATTATTTAGATCATTTTTATGGGGATCTCCTTGCATTTATCGAGCTGTTTTTTATGCCCTTGTTTTGTCTTCCATTTTCTTTTTTTTGATAAAGAGTGAAGCTTTCACTGAGAATAAAATGAATGAACAATTCAAAAGGGGATACAAAAGAATAGCCTGGACGTAGAAGGGCATTTATAAGTATGGTTTCCAATCAAGAAAAAATAACGCCTTGTGAATAATATTACGAAACAACTTGGTCACAAATGCCCAAAGAGAAAAATTGAACCTACGAGAGCTCAAACATCTTCCAAAGACCCCACAAGATAGGGTTCATCCCTGCTTTCCACATAAACTCTCCATTGTCGCGAAAGGGAGGAGAAACAAAAAAACTCCCTTGGTCTCGCGAAAGCAACAACGAACATCTCGAAAACTTGATTCCACATGGTAGAAGCAAACTTGTAGCCCAGAGAAGATGATTGAGATCCTCTTTTGCCTTCCTACAGGCTACAGATGATACATATAAACCCTGCCTAAGGTATTAACATTGCCATGGATTATCTGTCAGATAAAAAACTTCACCTTCTAAATTTCGCCTTTCACAGAGAATCAAAGAGAGAGTCCTGCAACGAAGTGGAAGAAGAAGATTTAACCAATGGAAAAGCGAATGACATGAAAACCCCAGGGACACAACGGAAGTACCCCACCAAGTCAAGAAGACGAACGATGGTAATGTGCCCAGGGATTCTCGAAGACAAGGAAGGAAGGAGACCCTACGTTGGAAAAATATCTGTCACGATGCGATTTTTTATCAGGGATAAATGATACAAACAGAGAAACAAAGAACAAAGAGCGACTCTCCCACCGAAAAGAACCCGTCTTTTCTATCCCCCACAAAACAAAGAACATTGCCTACTTGAAAGGAATTGATCCATACTTAATCATTTAGGGCCAAAGAGAGTCGGACTCGATAGAGAACTGCCATAACACTTAGCTAACAGAGCCTTGTTGCAAAATTTTAAATTTCACTCTCCTAATCCCCGTGGCTTAAATCCTTGGAAACCCCCTCCTAGTCCTAGCTAACCAAATGGGACCCCTCCTCCTCTCATCCACCTCTTCCTCACGGATAAGCTTTTCCTTCCTCTTACGGACCGAAACAAGCATTCTAAAAGGGAACATAATAGGAAAGGATACCACTTAAACGCTGACTGAATAAGGGCACTTAACACTAACTGAACAAGCTTTAATCAACAGTTTGGAAAAATTGTTGTTTCATTGATGAACGTTTGGTATCTTCATAAAAAACTGTCTGTAGTTATTTAAACATAGCTGTATCTAAAGCCAGAGATTTTACGAAAATTATTGGAAAGTCATTGTAATTTTTATTTTGTACATAACGATAGGGCAAGGGTAATGAAAAATAAATAAAAAGAAGCCTAAAAAGAAAATTTGTCAAATTTATGGAAGAATCAAGGAAAGAAGAAGAATACTGTAAAAACAAAGTGCAAAACACCAAGATGAGGCTGTAAACTGTACAATCACAGTTTTATCTTCATTGATACCTTAAATCTTTATGTTTCCGATAAAAGAACCCTCACATTTATCTTCATGCTACTTGGCTGCTAGAGTGAATTCCTTTGTTGACTTAATATGGAGATGGAAACATAGATAGGGTATTTAACAAATCATTCTCTATTTATGTGGTTTTAACATGAAAATGGGTTTATGCAGGAGCTTCTCGCATTAGGGGAGCGAATTGGTAGCGTCAGCACCGGGTTAACGGAGGAAATCATTAAAACTCAATTAAAGACAAGGAGCTTTGTATCATCTGCCACAGTTGTTAATCTGGAGGAGGAGGAGGAGGAGGATTCGAGTTTGGATCAGGATGCCGATTATTGTATCATTTGCCAGGTAAAAGATAGTGTCTTGGCCTGTTTACATCTATGATTTCGACGTTTGGTGTTGTCATTTGAAGTTAGTTACATTTGTTTTACAGGACCACTATCAGAACAGCGAGAAAGTTGGAACGCTCGATTGCGGGCACGAGTACCATGCAAGTTGCTTAAAGAAGTGGCTGTTTGTCAAGAATGTCTGTCCCATCTGCAAATCAGAAGCTTTGGTGACGGATAGAAAGGAACAATGACGATCAGAGCGCTGTTTAAAACAAGAGCTCTGTATGCTGTTCCTTGCAAAATCATCTATCTATCAATGCAGTTAGCTAATCTTTTGTTGACTTTTGTATATGTGCTTGCATATAAATATATATATATCTGACTTCAAAAATAACTGTCCAGCTCATTTATTTGTTGGCTTCCAGAATATGGATCCTGTTGTATTTATAAAACATTGTACAGACTTGTTTCTTTATCATCTTCTGTGCTGTACTGGCTTTGGTAATTAAGGCACATTGTTCATTTATGTACATTTTATAAAATTTCAAGATAGATCTTTGCAGGTTAATGTGATGATGGGTTACCTTTGAAATTGCAACTGAAGTAATATACCTGTATTTGCTTCCATAGTTTTCATGGAGTTTTGATGTTTAAACGTCATCTTTGGATTTGATTGACTTGGTTCTACACTTTAGAATACAAAGTTTATTTGAATGTTGTTTTTAAGAATATTTAGAATTAGTACTAGGAAAGAAAATTTATTTTAAGTATTTAGAAGTACTGATTATAAATGATTGCAATAAAAATTTGTTTATATGAAGTTTTTAAGAGTATTTAGAATGAATACCATTAGGATTGATGATTTATTTTGAATATTTAGAAATAATAATTAATAATGATTACAACTTGTTTGAATGTAGTTTTTAAAAATATTTCGAATGATAATTTATTTTGAGTATTTAGAAGTAATGATTACTAGTTTTTTTACTGTTATTTTTTAAATATCGACACTAAGAGGTGGAGTTTTGAGTTTGTGACGGTTTAGCAGATCACGTGTGATGTTGTAAGGGTCATGGTTCTTGGGTTGTTTGTTTTGAGTATTTATGGAGTTATTATAAATGAGTTTTTTATAATTACTTTTTTAAAATATCATTCAAACAAACTATTGCTAAAATTATAAAACAAAATTTAACTAAACTGCCAACATTAGTTTTATTATTTAATAATAATTCAGTTCGACCCCACATTAGTCAGAACGATCATAACTCAATTGACACTAGTGACTATATGTAAGGTTGATTGTCCCGTTCCCGACTTGTACTAAAAAAAAAAAATTTAGTTAAACTTAAAATTTTGAAATTTCTTATTATTATATAGAAATAGTTTATTTTTTAAATGCTAAATTAAATATCTATCATTAAAAAATAAAAAAAGGGAAAGAAGACAGAGAAACTGAAAAAAAGGGAAAAAATAAAGTTCGTATCATATAAATAAAATTTCAACGTCAGTTTTGAAGTTCATCTCTATCTTTCTATGATGATGATCTCCTTGAACACGTAATGACGTGGTTTCAATCGTGAATTCAGTTTCGTGAAGAAATCTCTGATCACCGGAACCGCCGATTAATCTCCGGTGCCGTTTTTCAGTTCCAGAAACCTCTATAATCGAGCATCGTCATCATCTTCAATGGCCGCTCAATCGGTCGGCGAAATGGACGGCGGGAATTTCCCTTCCGACCTTGGCTACCAGTCCGGATTCAACAATCATTTCTCGTCGGAAGCGATTCCCGGCGCTCTTCCTCAATCGCAAAACAGTCCTCTGATATGCCCTTACGGCCTCTATGCCGAGCAGATTTCCGGCACTTCATTTACATCGCCTCGTAAATCCAATTTGTGCAGGTAATGTTTTCGTCTTGTGTAATCGGTGTGGTTTTTTTTCTCTTCTGATTTTGTCGTCTTTTTTTGTGTGTATGTAATTCGATTTTTCTTGCGCAGTTGGTTGTATCGGATTAAGCCGTCGGTCACTCATGAACCGTTTAGGCCTCGTTCGCCTAAAAACGAGAAGTTAATTAGTGAATTTAATTCATCTAGTTGTTCATCGACTCCGACGCAGCTAAGATGGAGACCGGCGGATGTTCCTGATTCACCTGTGGATTTTGTTGATGGACTGTACACTGTTTGTGGAGCCGGCAGTTCGTTCCTTCGGCATGGATTTGCTATTCATATGTAAGTACTTCATTCAATAATCAGTAATTATTATTTTCGGAAAGATTTTAGATAAATAAACATTCATCTAAAAAAAATTTGGGCAGGTAGTATTCTGAGCATGACCATGATACCTTTGGATTAACCATTTTTTAATTGAATATCAATTTCTTTTTGGATCCAATATCCGATTGACTTTTAATAACATGCTAGATGAACATAAAGTTTTCATAAAAAAACCAATGAACCAATGAACAAGAAGAGTAGTACCTCATGCATGTTGTTATAGAAGTCTTGGAGCTCTTGGATACTCAACCAAAAATGTTATTTTCCGGATTTATTGGTGGGGTATTTTGTGTGAGCAGGTGATAAAATTCCTCAAGTTCGACCTGTTTTTTTTTTTTCTTTTCCCCATGATGTTTGTTACTAACACGAAACAGTATGGATTTCGACCATCATGTTTATGAACATTGAACCCTTCCTTTTACACTGGCTATTGTTTGGATGTTAACTCTGTAACAATATTCACCATTTTTCATAGGTACACAGCCAATAAGTCAATGGAGAACTGTGCATTCTGTAATGCCGATGGCGACTTCTTGATAGTCCCTCAGAGCGGAAGTGAGTTATTTTTGCAATTTTCTTTCATTTAAAATTATGAACACAGTCATCGAGATGCCTTTGAACTATAATGCCTTTGTATTGGGCTGATATGTATTTTGGTTCATATGTTGTATTAAGATTTTATGAGAGTACATCATATAAGCTCTCTTATCTTAGTCCCATGTGACCAAGCATTTTTGTTCTTATTTCCTTAATAAAACAATTCTCCCATCTGTTCGTGGGCATAGTTTACACAATTGTTAGTTAATCATGTAAGTCACTGTATTTTTTGTCTCGTGTTTTCTTTATTTTCTTGATTGTTGTTCCGTTTTTCATAACTATAGTGGTCTTCAAGTTGATTCCTTTTTATTTGGAAAATGTAGTTCATTTTATATTTGTGGCATAAACATCGTGGTGCTCTGTAAAGCTGATTCCATTTTATTGGTTCAACTTTTGGCTACAATCCTAGAACTGGCTTTGCACTATCTTGTCATTTAGTTACGAAAGTCTCTACTGTATAATGAAATGCGAATGAAATTATATTGCAGTCTTATAAGTTTTAAGGTATGAGGATCAAACTCTTATAGAGTATTTTTATTCTGTAGGGCTGTGGATTATTACAGAATGTGGAAGACTGGAAGTTTCTCCAGGTGAAATAGTCGTTTTACCTCAAGGTTTTCGCTTTGTTGTTTATCTGCCTGATGGTCCATCACGCGGATATGTTGCTGAGATTTTCGGTAGTCATTTTCAACTTCCTGATCTTGGACCAATAGGTATTTTACCTTTTGTATCTTCTTGAGAGCAAGCAATTAAGGTTTAAACTTCGTTTTCCTTTTCTTTTCTCTCCCAAACATTTTGAAGTGGTTTTCTGAGTTTTGCTTTTCCACCTAATGTGAGTATTGAGGGCTAGTTTTATTGTCATGTAGGTGCTAATGGTCTTGCTGCACCAAGGGATTTCCTTGCCCCTATAGCCTGGTTTGAAAAGAGTTCTCGTCCCGGTTACACAGTTATTCAAAAATATGGTGGGGAATTGTTTACTGCCATACAAGACTTTTCTCCCTTCAATGTAGTTGCTTGGCATGGTAATTATGTTCCCTATAAGGTGGGTGCTGCTTATGCTCGTGGAAATCGAGCTCAAGTTTAGTTTCTTCTTGTGGAATTTAAAAATGCTTCTTCATGTGCTTTCTTACCGGCTTTTTGCTATTTATGTCATAATATAGACTAATGTGACTTATCTTTGCATGTGAATGAGTGTTACTCCACCTTAATATAACTGAAAGTTGATCCTTCTACTTGCAGTATGATCTTAGTAAGTTTTGCCCTTACAACACTGTGTTGTTTGATCACAGCGATCCATCAATAAATACAGGTACATATATATTATTCTTTACAAACCTCGACTTTTTCTTGAATTTCAAGTGTTTTACTCGACTGTTTCAATTATGACCCTGCTGCAGTATTAACGGCACCAACTGATAAACCTGGAGTAGCATTACTGGACTTTGTTATTTTCCCTCCAAGATGGCTTGTTGCTGAACACACATTCCGTCCTCCATATTACCATCGCAACTGCATGAGTGAATTCATGGGTCTCATACATGGAGGCTACGAGGTAATTTTCATCTGTCTTATTTAAGATAAAGAGATTGGACCTAAATATTCGGGGAAGGACTTCCCCAAGGGACAACCTCGTTAGTTGAGACTTGGGACTTCCTAGGCATTGCTACGTAGGAGATTCAGGTTCGAGACTCACAAGTTGAGCTTAATTATAAAATCCCTTGTTGTCTTTGGATCCCGTTTTTGGACGAGCACGGGTGCCTCAAGTATATACAGGAGAGGGAAACTTCGATACGTGGTCATCAAAAAAATTATTTGGGGGAAGGAATAGAAGTTGCTTCTTTTATTATTACCCTACTTGCAGATTTTGATCCTATAGTAATTTAGATGTCTACCATTTAGGGGATGTTTGGATTGAGAGTTTGGAAGAGTATTCCAAACTAGTATTTACTAAATACTTCTACAAAAACTACATCCAAACGAGGTTTTGAATGTAATCATTACTTCTAAATACTCAAAATAAATTTTCATTCTAAATAATAATTTCATATACTTTTAAAAACTACATCCAAACAAGTTTTTAGATTGCAATCATAAAATACTCAAAATAAATTTTCATTCTAAATAATAATTTCAAATACTTTTAAAAACTACATCCAAACAAGTTTTTAGATTGCAATCATTACTTTTGAATACTCAAAATAAATCCTCATTCTAAATACTAATTTTAAATATTCTTAAAAACAACATCCAAACAAGCTTTTCATAGCAATCATTACCTCTAAATACTCGAAATAAATCCTCATTCTAAATACTCTTAAAATCTCAATCCAAACATCCCCTTGAAATGGTTCTGCTTAGGCCTCCCTTTGCCTGTTGCCTTGATGATTATGATGAGTTTGTGATGAAAATTGGATGGAATTCCACTTGAAATGGTTTTGGTTCTTCATTTCCAGGGGAGTGCTTTTATTCCAGCAATGTGTTTTTTTTTTAGTTCTTTAGAATTCATGATCATCTTTTCAGGCAAAAGCTGACGGTTTCCTTCCTGGGGGTGCCAGCCTTCATAATTGTATGACTCCCCATGGCCCTGATACTAAAACGTATGAGGTATGCATTGCTTCTTATAAGTTCTATTATTCATTTAATTTTCACTACACATTCCAATTTTCTACCTTTCAAATTTCTTGTGGTAATTAATTATAAATTCATTGGTTCGCTCTCTTTTCAATTCTATAAAGATCAGCACACTTTCCTTAGTAACTTGGAAAATTAAATCAGTGAGTGGCTTGTCAGATATTAGATATATTGTTGGTAGATAACCATTGCGACTTTTTTTGAGATTACTTTATAATTGGGGTGGAAGATTCGAAAC
>JBBMEG010000022.1:7895499-7929455 GCA_037832605.1 Cyclanthera cordifolia
ATATATAATAGACATGATTGGTAAATGATCAAAATTTTAGATATGATTTCTTCATATATTTATAAGACGATTAATCTAAATACATTTTTTACCAAGTTTGAAATATCTTATCTTGAAAGGTTAAATCTTGACTTCAATATTTACATGATCGTTGAACTACACTTTTTTTGTTCATGAAGAAAGATGAAAAAATGAATTACATCTTGATTTTTGTTTCTTCAAATTTTTCATTTTTAACTTATTTGTTTATAAACAAAGAATAAAAGGACAATTTTAAAGGCTCTTCACCCACGCAAGGGATTGAAACTCGATTCAAATCATGTATATAAAGTTTCCTAAAAACCAAAGATTCGAAGGACTACCAAACAAAGTCAGAGGTTTGTGCTCATTGGGAAGCGCCGCCTCAAGGTTTTATTGGAAGCTTAACTCGGTGACCATCGCTCAAAACGAGTTCAGAAGAGGGAGGCGTAGGTTAGACCTTGTGAGACTGGAAAGGGAATTTGTTGCTTGTTGGCTCAAAAACTATTTTATAGATCTTTTCGATTAAACATTTGGAGGGATTGGCAATTAAGGAGAATCTTGAACATTTGAATGAGTCCAACCTTCACTTATATTTCTCATATATATTATAGTGGAGTCTGATGCTTCAGTTATAGTTAATTCCATTTCATTAGCACTTTAGATTTGTCAAAATTTAATAATGTTATTGTTGATATTACTGATTAAGCTATATGGTTGGAGTTTATGAGTTTCTATATTATTATAGAGATTGTAATAAACTAATCGATGAGCTAGCCAAAATTTATAGTGAAGAAGTATTTAAGTCGTCTTAATTTTTTTTTTCTCACTATGAGATTGATGTTGGTTTTTGGAGGGGATTCTCCCCTTTGTAGGCTATTTGGTGGAAAGCGATTGTATCGGGTTGCTTTATGGAATATAAAGTTTAGTTTTTCTAAAATTAAAAAAAAAACTACATTAACAACTTGTTTTTTATTTTAGAAAATCAATATTCAAACATAAAATCAAGAAGTTTTGACACGTTAGAATGAACCACACACACACATATATATATATATTTATTTATTTAATCAAACTTATAAATACACATATAAATTTTATTATTTTTGTAATATTTTGAAAATTCAACAAAACTAAAATGTAATTTAAACTCAAAATATGATTTAAAAAACTTATATTTATCTTAAGAATTTAACTAGAATTTAATACTTAATTTAGAAAAGAGAAAGTTATGGTAAAAAAAAAAAAAACTACATTTAATTTTGACAGTATAAAAAACACAATTAAATAAATATGAATAGAGACTTGAATAATAAAAACGGAAAGTTAAAAGTTAAATTTACCCATAAATGTAATGCGTGAAACCAATTAGAAACATTTCATTAATAAAAACAAAAAAATAAATAAATTAAATATGAACAGACTTAAATAATTAAAAATAAAAAAAGTTAAATTTATTTTAGTGCATTGAACGATGGATTGAAATATAATTCAAAGCTTACATATTTTTTTTTTCATGATTTCTAAGTATATACATAAGCTGCTGAACTACAACCCGCGTTAGTCATTCAAAGCATACATTGTATGCATTGTTCGTTCACTTTTTTTTAGTCAACTTTCAATGAAATATTTATGATTAAAATTATTTTAACTCATTTTGTTTTCTTAAAAATAAACTCATCTAATAAATTTCAATAGGACACCTATAACCATATCAAAATAAATTGAAACACTTTATTTTTGTTTTTAAATAAATAAATAAATACACATATATATATATATACATGTATATATACATGTACATGTATATATACATGTACATGTATATATATATATATATAAATAAATACACATTTTTTTTTGTTAAAAAGGAAAGAAACGAGAAGCCACAGATACAGCGATTTAACGGTTAAAAAAAAGAAGGAAAAAAAAGGAAAAAAAAGGAACGAAAATATTCGTTATAATGTATGCACAGAAATTAGAGGAGAGCGAGCGATCAAAAGAAAAAGACATTGATCTCTCTCCCAAAAACTTCAAATAGCGAAAAGAAAAATAAAAATTCAATCTTGGCTCCGGTCCGTTCTCTTTCGTACTTGAATTTATCATTCGGATTTTGATTTTCATAAATTTCTGCAATTTCTTGCCTCAATTGTTCTCTAATTTTGAGCTCTAGGGTTCTTTCTCTACGTTAATGTAATGGATTCTGATGATTTTCAATATTTGATTACAGCCCTTCTTTTTGGCTGTGATTCCGGTGATGAAATTCGGTCTTTTGTTTGATTTTTCAGGCATCGCTGATAATCTTTCTGGGTATTTTGTTGGCTGTCATCGTCTTTGAAGTTCTTAGACGCGTTTGATCACGAAATTTGTTCATGACTCCAAGGTAACTGATTTTGGTTTGAGAGTGTTGTTTTTCTACATATTTTCTTGGGTATTTGTTTTTTCTCGTTGGATTGGAGGACTCGTTGAAGATTATGAAGAAATTTGTGAAAATTTGCGATCTAATTACTTTTTTTTTTTTTTTTTTCAATTACGATATAATTAAGATTATAAATCGAGGGAGTTCTTTCTTTTTTTTTGGAAAATTTGTTGGTTTTATTAGTTGCATGTTAATAGCGTTAACATCAATTGGTTGTGAAATTGGTTTCATTTGAGGTGTATCTGCTATGATTCTTTCTATCTTTTGTGCTTTTGATTGCTTAGAAATTTCGCATGAGTGGTTGTTTATATTCGATTGGAACCTGTATGTGTGCAATGGGGTTGGAATGACGCACCATTTTGTTTAAGAAGAAGGGAGGTTTATAGAAGAGAGAAAGCTCAGGTTTTCTGAACAAAATACCTTCACGGAAGTAAATTCTTGCTTTTGGATGATTTGTTTATTTATTCTTGTTTCTGATCAGGATCATGATCACTTACATTTTTTTGGTGTTATATGGCTTTCCTTATGAGATGATAGAATGCTTGGCTATAGAGGGGAACATCTATTCTATCAGATTCTCTGCAAGATTTTAAATAGGTGGACTAAGTTTAAGTTTATGCTTAGTTGCTTACCTTGGTATTTAAACTCCAAGATTGTTTCTGGAGTTATATGGGCAGTGGCTACTCGGCTTGGTAGATGTTGGTTGATACCATATGTTTGAATTGGTGAGTTCATCTTTCAAACAATTATGGTTGTAATTGTAGGCCTTGAGAGTTTATTAAGAGGTGGTTGGTATTTTTCTTCTTTCAATTATGGTTATAAGTTATAACGGTAGGAATTGGGTGGAAAGAGGTCTATTACCCAAGCTAGTTCGAGGGAAAATAAAAGCATAAACTGATTAAAACAAGCCCCTACTCCTTAGAAATACACAAAACTTAAGGGTGTAATCGTTACAAACACTATAGTTTAGGGTTTTTTGTGCAATTTTCCCAGGTTTTTATATAGTTTGATATAGTTTTGTGTTTTTTCTTTTCCATTATATTATTTTTCTTTTTCGATCAGAAGGGGAGAGGTTTTCTTAAATACTTTTTGCTTGAAAGATGTGTATTTTAATATCAAGTTCAATTTCTTGATGATGAATTTTTCTTCTTTCTTTCCCTATATGCTTCCAGCACAAGATTTTCTTTAATATTGCTTATTTTTCAATGAGCAGATACATTTCCCATATTATTTAATTTCATAATCAATATGAGGCAGAGGTTACCACACACTAGTCAGATGGTTGATTTGGAAATGGATCGACAAAGTCAGAATTATCTTCATGCGGAGCCGTCCCTCATTCTGCCAGGCACATCTAACTTCCCTCAGCAAAGTGTACCCTCAATGGTTACAGCTTCAGGGAATGCATCAAATACTGAGGCTCATTATCTTCCTGGTTTAAATCAGTACAGTAGTGTTCAACATCATCATAGTTTAGGATTAAGTACTGCAGCTCCTGCAAACTATTTTTACTCTTACATTACTCCACCATCCATTAATGGGTTGTTACCTGCACCTTTAAATTATGTAACTGACCAGATGCCATCTTCTAGCAATTATGGAGTTATTCAAACTTCTTCTGATGGCTATGGCAGGAGTGCATATTTTGTGGATGAAGTCGGTGATCCACACAAGAGAAAAATTACAGAGGGTATTCATGGGAATGTTCAACACTTGAATGGTTTGGCAAGCTCTAGTTCTTCAGCGCATTTATCAAATCTAAGGCATCCTGAAGAGGTTGCTATGGTGGAAGCATCATCTTTTCCCCCACCTCATAGTAGATGGAATGGACATCGTAGTGGTGATAGAGCTGGATCAAGTGGAACTAGGCATGATTCTTTTCTACCACCTGACCATAACCATTCAATTCTCGGAAATAATAGAGGTCAACAACACCTTCAGCCCACGAATTCTACTTTCTGGTTGGACCAACACTTACAGGCTAATTGTGGCAATGGAAGTGCTTCATCTTGGAATCAGACCTCTACTTCACCTTTCATGCACGGTATCTTTTCCTATGGTTAATTCTTGTTTCTAATTAGATTTCTGTCTGCATTGTTCGTGCAGTCATGTTCTGTTGGACAGAATGTTCTTGCAGCAGTTTTTAGAGCAAACAGCAAACCGTCTTTTTAACTTTTTTTAGTTCATTTTTTGAGGTCATAAGTAGAACGTGGATTAGAAGGTATTTGAATTAGAAATTCCAGTGAAGTACTTTCAACATAACAAAAACATCTAGACCAAAAACAATTCTACCATCCTAAAAAGTTGATTATTCATACAGTTTTTCTAGAGTAAAAATATAAGCTTTTATTTTAAAACAACAATAATAATTTTCTTAACATCATTCCAAACAACACCTTAACCTCTAATGGGTATGAACTTTCGGGAACATATATCAGTAAAATTTTCATATCATGTGGCCGCTTTAGGTTGTGCAAATAAATGAATAGGTGACATACATATACATTACTGAGTTGTTAAAATTTCCAAGTAATATTGCTGTGTTCTACAGGAACTAATACAAATGGAGGTTTGCTGGAAACCACGAATTTGGGCATGCAAAGATATCATGAAACAACAGCGAACAGAAATTCTAGACACGTTCAACATCCTTCCGTCAACCATGGCCACCACATTCTCAATCACCCAACTGCAGTCATGCAAAGATTTAGAGGTCACAATTTCCAGTATTACCCCCAAATGACAGCAGCTTCATACGGATTTCCTTTGAATTCTTCATATGGCACAACAAATCCTCATAGTCTGGACATAGGGCGTAGGCAACCAGGACCAGCTGTATCGACTGGTCACGGGCTGCACCGCCTTTCACGAGCAAATGTTTCTGCTGACACTACAAATAGACATCAAAACATTCCTCATTTGAGATTCTTACAGGCTGATGTAATGTTTCTTTCCCTCATACACCACTTCCTTCTTCCTCACAGTTTTTATCTTATTGTTGGTAGTTATGCCATCAATGTTCATGCCTTTCCTTACTCAAAACTAGCTTATGAATGAGCAAACTGGTATGTACAGGAAGTTGCACTACTGGAGATTCCAGGCTTATACGAAGTGGGAAATTTTGTTGACCATCACAGGGACATGCGATTGGATATAGAGGATATGTCTTACGAGGTAAGTTATTGATTGTAATTTTCGACACTTTACTGAACACTTCAACCACTATACTTGTCTAATCCTTGAGCTAGAATGTTGAATTTTTTAATTATTAAATATGTGCATGTAGGCATAAAAATCATAATTACATGAGTGAACAGTTAAAAGTTATGAATTTAAATAATTGAATTTGTTTCCTCAAGCTTAATTTTTTAAGGCATTACATTAATTAGGAATATGTAGTTATTTAAACATGGTTGTAACTATGGCCAAACCTCATATAAAACTTATTGGAATTTATGAACTGCAAACACATCCATTTATTTAAAAACAGGTGTCATTTTACTACTTTTAATATAAAAAATAATTATTTTGGCCCCTCAATCTCTATTGCCTGGATCGGCCTCTGATCCGAGTAAAATCACATGGTGAGGTTGAAGAACGAAATAGAAGCCATGATTAAAGAGGAAAGAAGAATGAAATTGCTGAACAAAAGTTGAAGTTGGAATTTGATGGAGTGAGGGTACAATAAAGAAGAAGAAAAACGGTTCAGCGAAACATGTAAATGGTGAAGTTGAAGAATGAATCAGGAGCAATTATATCTAGGAACAAAATAGAGGTTGAAAAGGCAAAAAGAAAACCCTTCGGTTGAATTTCATTTTTGCTCCTTTTTTTTTTTTTATGGTGGTTGAAAAGAAACAAGAAGATTTTAACGACATAAAACACACCATAGTATAACCTCATTAATTCTTCTATTTTCTGTATGTGGGAGCCATAGACTCCCCTTTTGTAATTGTAACTACAAATTTACCACATGGAAAGTTTTTTGTAACTTGATTTCGATAAATAAGGCTTTTGTACTTTCTTTATACATCAATAAATAGTTAAAGTTTCTTACAAGAAAAAGAACACAGAAGGAAACTTCTGAACTAAATTGAAGGGCAAAATTGACAAAGTAAGGTTGTAGTTGACAAAGTAAAGGTTGATGAAAGAAATTGCTGGGCCAATAGCTGAACTTGGTGAAGTAATAAAAAAAAAAGCAAGAATTGAAGAAGATGGATAAGATGTAGAGGCAAAATATACCACCATATATTTTTTGAAACAAGAGACAAGACCTTTCATTTAGATAATGAAAAGAGGAAAAATCCATGATACAAGAACACAGAAAAGCTTGACTAAATACAAACTGGAGCAGAATAAAACAAATTGAGAAACATAGAAAAATGCTGAAGACTAAATAAAAGCTGCCCAGTTGATGAAGATCTCTTGAATGGTGTAATTGGCAAAAAGCTTTGAGGAAAACACCCATGAAGAGGCCTTCAACCAAGTCGATTTCAACCCTTGAGTGCCAAGAAAGCTGTCATGGGAATTGCGCGGGGTTCTCTCACACCATAGCTCATAGTAAACTTTTAACAGCATTGATTTAGAGAATCTGAGCTTTTCCATTTAGAAGGGGGGCTATGAATAAGTTGATGGACATTCTACTGAGCACAACTTGACAAAAGCCAGGATAGATTAATATATCCAGCAACCTGAACCGACAAAGGCTTGAAAAATAACAAGTAAAAAGATGTGATTGGTGGATTCAGGAGCTGAGGGACATAGAGGGCAGATGGAAGGTTGCAAATAGTGACTTCGCAACTTTCTTTGCAGCAGCACCTAAGAGGAATTCAGCCTACCATTAAGTAATATCCATAAAAACATATCAATCTTCTTAGGGCTCTTTGATTTCCGTAAGTCCTTGTATATCTCCCTATCCGCTGGAACAAAGGAACCCAAATAAGATGTAACTAATCTGACTGAAAAGGCTTCAGAAGCTTCTAGTGACCAGACCAATGCATCTGGTGAAGTTCCAAGGGGTCTTTGAGGACACCAATCTAAGTAGTCCTTCAAGATCAGCAGTTTCATCCACTTTAAGCAATCTTCGGAACTCAAAGTGCCAAGAAGATGCGGTATTATTCCAAAAAGAAGAGATGGAGCCATCTTTGTTGGAAGCAAACAATTTAAGGAAAGGAGGTTTAAGAGGAATATCATTAATCCATAAATCTTGCGAAAAGAAGCTTCTGCATTCCTTAGCAATCTTCAGTGTGGATTAATGCTGCACTTTTCTCATGATCTTGTAATACTGACCCAAGCAAAAGTTTCCTGTTTGTCATTTCTTGTCTCCTCCTGATTATCAGTTTTGAAATAGAAAGGTAGGTTTTCAACAAAGGTTACATCTATAGTGCAAGTACCTATCGGGTTTCTGGGTCTTATACTTTGGTTGATATGCATCAAATCAATCCTCTTCGTTATCGGTGTTGACTGATTGTTGATTGTTGTACGGGTGTGGGAAACCATGTGAGTCCGCTGAATTGTTGCACTTTCTCTCATCGACTTCTCCTTCTGCATCGTTTACTCATACTCAGCTAAAGAAGGCGTGTATTCTCTTTCTGAAGCTTGTGTGATTTGCCTTACTCCATTCGACATTCTGCACTCTATTGGGACTCCCCTCATAGACGTTTACCAACCACAATGTAGCGACGTCTTTTTCTCTCCCACAGAAGATCGTGGTCCTCAGCATATTGACTTGCTCCTCTTTCTCCATCACTTGCAGAGCTAAGTCCTATTCTGCCATGGGTCTTCTCTACTTTCCTTACGACCAAGCGTGAACTAGGATGCGCCTTCCTTACCTCCTTTCCTTTGTGCCAGATCCATTGGTTCCTCCATATGTGAGTTCTTCCTTTTAGAATTCAAAGTTGGACTTCCAACTTCCTGAGAAGTAGGAGTTTTGTATTTACCATGTTATCCTATTGGAAAATTGGCTCTATGCTTGGTCCAAAATGTTGTAACACTTTCATCTTATCAATGAAATTGTTTTTGTTTCCTATAAAAAAAAAAAGGCTCGGAGAAGCCTGCGAAATTTCTGATCGCGCTAGAATAATAAGCGGCAACTCTTAGTTTGTGGGATGGAGGGACAAGAACAGGCAATTTGGTAAATGCCAAGTTACTGTGTCCCACGTGCATCTTCATGCTATTTAGCTTCTAGAATGACTTGATTTGTTTACTTAATATGGAGATGGCATGGATATAATCAAATACAGGGTGCGTAACAAATCGAATTGGTGGTTTTAACTTGAAAAAGGGTTTATGCAGGAACTTCTCGCTTTAGGGGAGCGAATTGGTAACGTCGGCACTGGTTTAACAGAGGAAATTATTAAAACTCAATTGAAGACATGGAGTTATATATCATCTGCAACAGTTGATGATCTGGAGGAGGGTTCGAGTTTGGATCAGGATGCCAATTACTGTATCATTTGTCAGGTGACAGATAAAGTGTTTTATCTTGTTTTACATTTTTGGTTTTGAGTTTTATCTTGCAAGTTTGGAGTCCTCATTGGAAGTTAAATTGGTGTAACAGGACCACTATCAGAATCGTGAGGAAGTTGGAACGCTCGGATGCGGGCACGAGTACCATGCAAGTTGCTTAAAGAAGTGGCTGCTTGTCAAGAACGTCTGTCCCATATGCAAATCGGAGGCATTGGCGACGGGTAGAAAGGAACAATGACTATCAGAGCACTGTTTAAAACAAGAGCTCTGTATGCTGTTCCTTACAAATCATATATCTATCAATGCAGTTAGCTGATCTTTTGTTGACTTTTGTATATGTACTTTGCATATAAAATATATAATGACTTAAATAGTAACTGTCCAGCTCATTTATTTGTTGGCTTCCAGAATATGGATCCTGTTGTATTTATAAAAACATTGTACAGACTTGTTTCTTTCTCATCTTCTGTGCTGTACTTATCTTGGTAATTAAGGCACATTTTTCATTCATGTACACTTGATGAATTATTATATTATGAGTCTTTGCAGGGAAATGTGATGATGGTCACATTTGTAAATGGGACAGCTTCAGTTTGAAATTGCAACTGAAGTAATACAATCCAAAGTGTTCAATTGAAGCTTTTAGCTTTAAAATTCACAAGTGAGTTTAATCGTAAGATCTGTATCTTGGTTTTGAATCTAGAGATTAGTGTGGATGCCCGGGTACGTTGTAGGGGTGAAGTTCCGATATTTTATTATAAAAAAATAATTGTATTTTCTTCCAGTTTCTTGGAGTTCTGATGTTAAACCTATGTTTTTTATTGTAGTTTGGTTCTTCTGCTTTTGCCCATTTTTGTTTTGGTTTAAGGCTTCTACTCTAGTTTTGGATTCATGTCTCTGTTTTCAAATTTTTGTTGTTTTTTCTTTTTTCCAAAAATATTTCCTGTTTTTTGTTCCTCGTTTTTTAAGAGTATTTTCAACAGGTTTTCAAATACTAGAAAAAGGAAAAAGAGGATTTTTTAATAGATAAACATTTACTGTAACCAAATTATAAACAATAATATTTATATTCATAATTTCCTTTTTGTTTTCTGCTTCATTAGTTTTTCTTAAACATTAGGAGTATAGTGGTGTTGTTCTATAGTTCTTTTGTATAAGAATATCATTTCTTAATTTAATAATTATTGAGAACAAAGAGCAAAGCTCAACAAATGATATATGACTTGACAATCAAAAATTACAAATTCAAATCTCATACACCAAATATGTTTGAATTATTATTATTTTTTAATATTAAAAAATATAGTAGAAAAAATTTGATAAATAATTATTTAAAATTATTTCCAAGCAATTTTTATTAGTTCGATCAAATGCCAATTTTTTTGTAAGTTCTATCTCAACATTTGTAATGCTACTGGATGTTAAAGTAAAAACAAGTAGAATGAATGGTTTTTTTATTTACAAATGTTGACAGAAAAATAGTTACTCATGGTATACATTGTATTTCTTTTTTAATTATTTTTGAAATATAAAACAAAAAAAATGAAGGAAAAAAAAAAAGAAAAAAAAAAGAAAAGAGAAAATGCTAATACAGTGGCTATAATTCTGGAAATTGTAAATGATAGCTACAAATAATAATGGCAAAGGAAATTGGTTAAAAGCTTCCAATATTTAGATTTGTGGCTAGTGAATGACATTTTTATTCCATTTGTGTCTTGGGTATATATACACACACAATGTTTTACTTCAAGTAGAAGCATCCCACACCTATATCTAGGATAGGTATCAAGACACATCGAAAAAATAGAAACACGAAAAGTATTTACAAATTAATGTTATAGGTGAATTTTAAACCTGAGACTTGAGTTTTATTAATGGGCATTGTATTTCTAGTTTGATGGAGATGCTTGTGATGGATTCTGTAAAATAAGAAATCTAAATGAAGATTTGAAGTTAGAGAGAGAAATGGAGAGTACACCGTCCACCTTCAAAACTTAAGGCTTCTACCATCGAGTGACCCTTGCAGGCTTTTTCTTAATTTAATTCAATCTTTTATTTTCTTGATTTTCCAATCACTTCAAAGACTGATGTGTCTTACTTGCATTTGAACTTTCTTGATTGAATAAGCACGCCAAATTCTTTCTTTTTTTTCGGATAAAAAAAAGAGTCTCAAATTGGTGGGGTCAAGTTTGAATTAGGTATTATCACCATAAAAGCCAAAGAAATGTACACGGGATAAGATGAGAATAAGGTTGCAAGACCAACTTCTCTCTTTGTTTCCCTTCGTTTGTGCCTTATTGATATCTACAATACTAACAAAATGATAGTTCAAGTAGCATGAAGTATGTTCATAAGATTAAAAAAAAGGAAAATCATGGATTCAAATCCTCTCCTGAATGTTGTTGATTAAAAAAAAAGAAACTATCTACGAGGGCCAACCAGATCCTCTTTTTCAGAGATTCAAAGAAAGAGAAATCCAAGAATCGATTAGACTTCAATTATCGTCCAGGTATAATTCATGCTACTAGATCAAGACCTTCCCTCCAAAAAGAAGTGTATATTCTTTGTGGGGTGAAATGATTTCTCCAATGGGAAAAGAAGAATTGAAGTATAAATGATTATGCACCAAGAAAAATGCTAATGAAAATGATTTGTTGAAGGAAAACTCTTGATTTATAATTTGGAAAGGAGTCCAAATGAATTATCCATGTGCTTCTTTAAGAACAAAAACAAATCCTTATCTAAAAGGTTGTGAACCTCTACAACATACTTGAAGTTGCTTCCATACATATGACTTGCGCATGCTGCTTTGTAAGTCAAAAGCTCCAAATTACCTGTTGCATATACCAAACAACACTTTTAATTTGTATAGACTCAAAGAAAGCATCCAAAAGCAATCATCGTTAATAGAGAATCTTAATTCATAGGATGTAACCAATACATGTTTGAATAATGTTCATCCTTGCTCTTTTTTAGAGTTCAACATTTGAAAGTGGGAGGATTCAATCCTCTTTTTTTGTTCATAGAAAACGAGAAAATTTTCATTGATAACAGAAAATTACAAACAAGGAGAGGAGATAGAAAAAAAGGAGGTCAATCATAACTTAAGGCCATTACAAGGGGGAAGAAAGTGAGGAGGAGGGCTAATCATATGGCCATATCATAGGAGAAGAGAAAATGAAGAGGTAGTAAGATACAACAACCAATCTGAGAATCTGGTTGAATCGCAGTGACAACCGATGATCGTCAACGCTTCGAGGGAGGAGAGAAAGATAAATGGAGGTGGCCCATTGTGTGTAAACCAAGCAAGAATCGGATGGTTTGCAAATGCTGAGGTTGGCGATCTAGTCGAAAAGGAGGACATGATGCTAGTTCGAAGTTTTGTAATTTTTCTTCTTTCTTTTTGATCCTGTAATCATGACCATGAGCTTTGTTGTCTCTTTTCATAATCTCAATGAAAGTTTGTATCCTTGTCAAAAAGAAAAAGAGATGAAAACTTGAAAAGTAAAACTCCAAGCAGAATTCGGCAGTGTAACCAAAAAAATCCACAAATCCAAGAATCAGTTGAGTTATGCTGAAGTTGGCACAAACACAACGACCATTTCTCTTTTATGTTTTTGAGTATAACAATATTTTGGGGTGGGGATTTGAACCTACACCCTCTAGGTCAAGGATACATGTCGATTACCTTGGACTAGCGTGCCACCATTTCTCCATAGCAGAAGATATATATAATAATGAGGTGGCCTTTCTTTAGTAAGCATCTAGATAATACTTTAAAACTCAAGACCAAAATGAAATACGTAAATATGTAGGGTAAGTAGTACATTAAAATAACCCTTAGATCTTAGACCTTAGTTAAGGTTATCACTAAATTACTTAAACCCAAACGAAATTGAACTGAAAATAAACAGGGAGCAAGAGGTTTAAAAACTTCAAACATACCAACCGAAGTTTCTGATGTAATTTTGTGGCCGAAATGATGCGTCATCCACCATCGACAACGCAGTCTCCACGCATTTTTCAAGTTCTTTTCAGTAAACAACTTAAGGTTACTGTTAATATTCAATGAGGACCGCAACTTATGTCCACCAGTCCCAATTGAACATGCTGTTGATACTCTATCCTCTTCAAATTGAGAAAGTTTAAGAAAACACACAGCCAACTCTCGCCATGTGTCGGATTCTGCACATGAACCATCTAAATGCAAAGCTATCATTTCCAATAGAGATTGGAGACCGTAGTTTCCTGCATTTTCATTGAGAAAATGAATTCAATAAAAAAAAAGTTTCAAGACAAGTTAAGTAATTATATCACTAACCACATATGCCAGAAAAAATATAGCTTCAATGGCTACGCGTGCTTAGGACCAAGATATCATGAGTTAAAATACATCATCACAATAGTCGTTGAACTCAAAAAAATGTATCAGATTGCAGATTTATCTCCATCACAACACATACAACAATCACATTAGTGTGGAAACGTTATCATTTTCTCATGGAATAATTCATATTTTTCATTATGTAAAACTTTTAACTCAAATAAATGTGAGGACTAAAGATTCGAGAAATCTGAACTAGGAGTCTATTTACCAGAAGTTAAGAAACCAGGATGGTAACTTGTTGCGTTCATGTTATGACAAGATTTCCATAATTAACTGGCTGAAATGAAGAAAAGAATAGAAAAGAAGAATTGGAGAATTGAAGAATTGAAGTTCAGATAATGAAAACCAGAATACATATTTTGCAAGATGGCTTTTCACGGTCAGAATTATCATTTCTTAGAAACACGCACTAGAGAATAGACACCGTGTCTACATTGTGAGGAATTCAACCACAAATTGAAAATATCATCTCAGAATCTCAAGATTGTACCTCTCCTTGAGGTTTAATAAGTTCATCATAGAAGACTGTTTTCTGCAGTTAACATACCATTTCTATGCATATGAACAAGTTTTCCTAGTGAATGACAGCATGTAGGATCCTTCTTCAATATTTGCTCATAACAGGTGGAAAGCAAGACATCGTTGCTACGATCAAAATGTTCCACAAGTGCAGCCCTCAATCTGCAGAATATCTAAATCAATCTTTATATAAAGATAAGAGGCCTTCAAACCTATGTAATAATGAGATGATGAAATACACCCAGTTATTATTATTATTATTTTGACGTTCCAAGTTTTTTTTTTATTGGTTAAGAACCAAGTTCATTCATGGGTCAACATCAACTTCATAAGCTATCAGTTCTTAAGTTTCTGTGTGTGTAATTTTGATAAAGAAAACAAATTTCATTAAGATGAATGAGTCAACATCGGAGCAACAAAAAATAAAGACGCGATTCAAATTCTTGAAAATTAAACGCAAAGGATAATTACAAGTTTACATAAATAGATCAGATGCTGCATGATTGTGCGCTTTATTATTGTGTTCCTATCTAGAATGTTCCCAATCTTTTTCTATAAATGATTTCTTAACTATTCAATTTCAACCATGAAATGCAAAATAGAGAACTATGGGTTTGGTACCTGAAGGGAAGTGTTGCATTGGAATCACGACAGAAATTTTCCATTTCATTGAATGCTTTGTCAACTTGACCTCCAATCAACAACAACTAAAATTTGTACATCAAAGTGAGAGATGAGAATATAAAAGAAACGGTTGGTTGATATAATTAAATTTATCCCAACCCATCCGCTTAAACTTTTGAGTTGATGGGTAGTTTAACATAATTCAACATGGTACCAGAGGGCTAAGTTTTCCTAAAAATTTTTTACTTTTCTTGAAATGATTGTCGTTGCTTGCCTATAATCGAAGCTACTATTCAAACCAGAAAAACGCCAGCGGCCTAATCTACTTGATAAACAATCCACGACGATCCTTTGGTGACCATGATCATCGATGAGACGTGTTCTTCAAGACCCACGCCATGTTTTCTATTGTATTCCTCCTGTATCGATGCCTCCTACTGCAGATCCTTTATAGATTCATGCGACCTTGTGCTTGAGTTCGTGTTTAAATCAGTGAATGACATCATCCAGATTTTCCTTCGTGTTAAGATTTGGGTTTGTGTTATTGTGTTTCTCCTTCAAATTAGATCAGGATTCTGCATGTTTGACTGATTTGATCAGGATCCTGTGTTCAATCTAATATTTCATCTTTTGCTTGGTTGTTCCAAATCTAAACTTATAAAAGAACCATAAACTACCCTCAACAAATGGTTATCAAAATAGACACGTACCCCAGACCAACAACAACCAGAGTTTTGTCGATTGTTGCCATCATGGGCAACTTTTGACCAAGGTCCAGTCACATTGTTTGGCTCAACACATCTGCTCAGTAACTGTCACAATTGATTTTTTTTTTTAATTTTATTAATTCCTCCAGTTATTTTTTTGGAACATTTTAAGCTTTAGTTTTAATGACAGAAAATAAATATTTGATAAATAAAGTTTCGACTCTCATAATGGATCGTCTTCTTCAACTGCTAATGTTGCTAGTGCTTATGTTGCTCAAGCTAGTTCTTTGAATCGAGAGCAAATTGATCAACTTCTAAAACTGCTAAAGCTCACACTGTCATTTGGTAATTCTTATATTTTCTAGGCACAATCATGTAATTATCTTCTAGCTTTATCTTGTCTAATTCATCTTTATGGATCATCGATTCTAGAGCATCTGATCAGATGACTGCTTCATCCCAATTTTAAATCTTATACACTCCTTTATATTCTAAAGAAAAAAATAAAATTCGAATTGTCTATGGAAGTTTCACTTCTATTGTAGGAAAATAAAATCTTGACTTTAAAATTTTTTTCTTCATGTCCCTAAATTAGCCTGCAACTTGTTATCTGTAAATAGGATTTGTGAATGTGCTAACTATCGTGTTACTTTTTTCTGAAACAAGAAACAAACTTCTCATTGGTAAAGCCTACGAGCAGCTTCATGAACTCAAGAGAGTGATAAGACGACCATGCAAAGAGTTGATCTTAATAACTACGCAAAACAAACTAAAAGAGCCAGCAAAAATATTTCGATCCTTAGAGCACTATGGCTTGAAGAATAAGAAACCAGATGCAATAGCTCTTAAATTGCCACGAGCTCAAATCCAATGGAAGAGCTAAAATATCACATAAGCTCTCTCATTCTCAGTATTGGATAACAAACGAAGCCAAGAATAACAAAAAACAAACGAAGCCAAGAATAACAAAAAATCAATTGTAAGGCGGCATCTGTAGCTCCCGAATGCATCTAAATCGAAGAAACCTATCACCTTCAAGAGAACTAGAAAAAAGGCTTGAAACTTTGGCATTTGAAAAAAGAGAAGATGCCCCTTTGACTATGAACTCCCCTTGACTATGAATTCAATCTACAAGGAAAATCGCACCTCGACAAATTATTTGTCCTAACAATGTTAGTCCAATCCCTTTTGTTCCAAATGTAGAATGTACTATTTCAAGGAGAGAAATACTACTAAGTGATCTCCCTAATCACGTTGTTGAGCTTCAGGTTTATACAAGAAGGGTGCCTATTCAAAATAGCATGGATCAAACAGTGGACTTGACACAACATCAATCTAATTCCTTGATGAAAGATACTGAATAATCAGGTAATTCTTCTTCCTCTTCTACCCTTGATCTAGGTATTCCCATAGCTCAAAGGACAAAAATTCGTAATTGCATAAAGTACCAAATTGTCAATTATTTGTCTTATCATAGATTGTAAAATAACCATAAAACATTCACCTCTAGGATCGATAACCTTTTTATTCCAAGGAACATACAGGAAGTCCAAGGTGATTTGAACTGAAATTTAGCAATTATGGAGAAGATGAATGCACCGAAATAGAATTGTGTTCGAAATGGTAGAAAGACCGAAAGATAAGAAAACAATTGGATGTAAATGGATAAAAATGCAATGCAGATAGTAGTATTGAAAGGTATAATGCTAGACTTGTTGCTAAAGGCTTTACTTAGATCTATAGTATTGACTATCAATAAACGTTTGCCCATGTTGTTAAGATTAACTCGATTTGAGTACTTCTTTCTGTCGAAGTCAACAATGAAGGGCCACATTATCAACTAGATGTGAAAAATGAATTCCTCAATATTGATCTTGAAGAATGAAGTGTATACTTGCTTTCTTTAAAGAATAGGGTTTCACCTATTTAAGAACAAATATCGTAACCATTGAAATATCAATTAATGAAAAAGAACATACTTCTATTTTCTCAAAATCGACATGTTGATTTATTTGATTTTATTGTTTTGTACATTCATTTCATATGTATTTTTTCCTTATTATGTAATTTCCTTATAGTGTATACTTGCCTTCTTTAAAGAACAAGGATTTTGCCTATTTAAGAAAGAACATGGAACCATTGAAATATCAATTATTGAAATAGAAAATAATTCTATTCTCCCATAATCGATATGGTATCAAAGCAGAGGTCATGAGTTGGAGTCCTTGCCAAGTCGTTTCCTCACAAAATTTCCTCATTGGTGAATGGAGCTTCTAAAATACCAGTTTGTTCTCTATAAATTGGAACGGATAGGGTTGGGTTGGGGGTAGCTAGGACCTTCCTTTTTCGTATATAAAGCTTCAAAGAACTTTAAAAATTCCCCTTCAATATCAGATTCCAGTAGAGAGATTGATGCCCTTCTAATAGATCACTTCCAGAATTGTGTTTTTTCTTCTTGCTGCCACAATGGCCAACAGATGAGATTATCTCCCAAGAGCTTCCTCCTTAACCACAATGGCCAACAGATGAGATTTAAGAGAATTCATCTGTCCCAGACTCCTAAATTAAGTATAGTTATATATAAGAACACTGTCATGCAGAAAAATTTGTCGGCAATATCTACCCATACAACTTTCAAGCGATAGATGGATTAAAAAGAAGTTGCTAAAGCATAAGGGGGATTTTACGATATGAATGTAATTAGTGGTCTAGTATAATTGGAATCTACTTAGTACTCTAGTAGAGGATTTGGTTTGGCAATCATACTATTGATCTTGGTGGACCTTTTAATGAAGAGAAAAAGAGCTTATTATGTCTATTTTTATGTGCGTTTTGGTGGACCATATGGAAATCGAGGAATGAAAATACATTCTCAGATAATCCCCCCAAAGAAGTGGACCTGATGGACTCTATTACATTTCTTGCCGTCGCTTGGGCTCATTGTATTCATCCTTTTAAAGATTATAATCTTACTACTTTGTTTGTTCATTGGAAGAGTTATTTTATAAGTAATGATAGGTTCTCTTTGTAACTTTTCATACATCAATGAAAGTTTATCGTTTCCTATAAAAAAAATTGTAATTAGTTTTCTTGTTAGACTGGTTTGAAAAGTTAATATCGACTTCCAGAGAAAACATATAAGATACGGAATATTATCAAAGAACCGTCTAATCTGAATACATATTTGAAGACTTGGGTTCATTTTACCTGTATAAAAGGAAGCAAGGCTACTAATATCGGTGGATTTGACTTAAGAGCAAGGTCGAGATGCTTCACTGCATTCTCATAATAATCATTCAGAAACTCGCCACATAAACTAATGGTATTCTCCCAATTCTCAATGGAAGGTGGCAAATGTAGAGGCAACAATAGTGGATCCAAACCCTCTGGCAATATAAAAAAAAGAACAAAGATAGTAAACTTGTAATCATGAATCCACCAACTGACATTTTCAAAACATTAAAATTGTATTACAAAATTGAGAATAGATTTCAACTTAGAGCTAAAACAATTATAATGTAAGATCACATTTGTAACTAATTGTTTTTACTACTTTTTATTTTTTATCACTTTCTTTACCTTGATTTCCCTTGGTGTAAATTTTCTCCATGCTTTTGTGATTACACATTTACATCTTTGTTAGCTCAACCGGTTTAGTTTTTTGTAGATCCATTGGGCTACCTTACCCCTTTTGTTTTTTTGAAACAAGAAACAGTTTATTCATTAAGAAAATGAATGATAGAACATCAGAGAAGGTAAATCAAAAAAACAGACCAACAGAGAGAAAAACATAGGGAAAAAACGACACAAATAACTGAAATTAGAAAAAGGCATCCCAAGACAAAAAGACCTCGCCCCTTTTGTAATCTCATTTTATCAATGAAATGATTTTATAGGTTTCTCGTAAAAAGTATGTAAATAATAGTTTTCTTCTATAGCAATATAAATAATCACAGATCAGAATAATACTTAGGCCATTCATACTCTTTTTGTGTCACTCTCTCGTAGTTATATAACAAAACGAAGAACAAAAAAACAACCAACAAAGAATGAAATATTTACACACTTTCACGCACTTAGGCAACCTAGATAAATAATTGAATGGATAGCAAAAAAGTTTCCATCAGAATAAGAAATCAAATTATGAGTAGCATGATAAATAGAGAACATTTAAACATCGCATAATTACGTAATTTTAAACTTACCAAGAGCAGAAAAAATTGAGACATAGTCCTGATAACCTCCATTATCTGAGATGAAGGCTTCTTTTTCATCGTTTTCTGCAGAGCTCACATAAAAATCTTGTGCTTCAATTTTTTGGGGATGATCTTCCACTTTTACGTTATGATTAACCTTAAAAGAAGCCTCTGTGTGTCCCTCACTATCAACAAGAACTACTTTATCATTCATGACGGAAGTATGTGAATTATTCTGATATGAAGTACCATCTCCATGAGAGTTGCTGATGGAACACCCATCTGAGTTTGGAATCATCCTATCTGATTGAAATGGGGAGTGAAACTGGAGAGAGTCCCTCCACTGAATCTCTTCTGGAAGGGTAGAAAACCACAGCTGCCGAAATGTCAATCCTATAATCATATTTGACATTGAATCATTCACAGATTCAGGTTCTTGTATGAGGCTGACATAAGAAAATTAGCACAATTAGTTTGATTAATGCCTTTCACTTCTGGTTATTCCTAAACATCATACAGTATGTTCCTATATAAGCCAACTCCAGATAATTTGCATCCTATATGATGCTTGAGGGTGCTTTTTGCATTTTAAATGGGAATGGTAGGTGATTATGAACGGATACATACTCAACAATTCATGACATCATAAAATTGGAAAGACCCCTCAAGTGGACGAATGATGTGACTAAACTTATATGGTTTCAATATTCATTTCAGCTAAATGTTTAAACCAAATAAGGTTTAAGAAAATAAAGCAAAGCTTGCAAACATGCCCACATGTACACAAATGATATGGCCAAGTTTGAATACCATACCTTAAAGCACCTTGATGTGCATCCTCCGTGTTTCCTTCTTCAAGACAGAAAAGAATGAACTCCACATGGACCATAAATCTGTACTGCAAAACCATGGAAATTTAGGAATAAGCATGCAGATGGATGGGGAAAAACATGTCTTCTCAAAATGAAACAGACATAACAACTCTTCATCTACTGAAACACTCATATGTCAGTGTTAATTAACTTGACATTATATACTTTTTAGTACATTTAGTATTTTACGCTAAATTTTCATACAAGAAAAAATTAAGAGAAAACAAATGTATCTCTTGTAAACTATATTGGGACTAAAGAGTTAGTAATTTTATTCTTGAAGGCAATGCCTTGATATTGGAAATACATAATAAACCTAGCTACTAAATGAGCCAAACGGGTCTGATACTAGAAATATGGTAAATTACATATCACACACATTTACACAATTAACAACGGTATGATCCTCCATCTTGTTGCATAACGAAAGAACTTTCAGGTCAATAAACTTGTTGAGGAGCAAGGAGACGTACTTGCTTCGAAAGATCTCCTCGATAAGGAACAAATCCTCTCCAAACCACCCAACAGAAAGGGTAAAGTCTATTATAATTTATATGTAACCTAAGAAAAAATATGCAAGAATAACAGGTCTAACTCCAACCAAAGGATCGAAAAGATTATGGCCAAAATAGCTTTTTAACTAATAAAAAACAATTATCCATGTTGTAAAGCTAACAATATTTGATAAAACTCACCACTTCCCTATTTTTACAATACTTCCTATTTCAAGCATATTTGATAGCATAAATTATTAACCTACTTTAACAACAGAGATTAAATGCAGCTTTCCTTATTCATAATTATATATTTAACCTTGTTAATAGTAGGCAAAAAGAACAAATCAATAATGGAATATGCAATACTCCCAGTTCCCCTCAAGACAGCATAATGCATGTAAGAATAACTACAATCCATACCTCAATCGGCCAATGCTTCATCGACCCAATCTTACTCATCCAGTTGTCATAAATATGTTTGATCCTATTTGACCTCATACGATCACCTTCTATATGCCTAAGGAGATCCATTGAAGCCTAAAAAGAATTTTAGTCATATTCAGTACATCTCATCTAAGAACAATCCAATTGGTGTAATAATGCAAGAGTTCTTACTGATATGAGTTGAATCGAATGTGAGTGGTTGTGAAAACACCAAGACCCAACACAACATACAAATTATATGTAAAAGTACATTCACAATATGCAAAATGGCAATAGACATATTTGTAAATCAAGAGATCAGGATTTGAAATCCCTTTACTCACAATGTTGTTGAACTAAAATAAAATGAATCAACAAGAGCCTAACTCAACTAACATAAAGTGTGTGTGTTTATGACTAAGAGGCCATAAATTTGAATCCTCTACACCCAATTTGATACGAATCCGACAACCTCCTTATTGTATTCTAAAGAAGGAGCAATTACAAGAAACAAGGAAAATCAACATGTAGAATTTTGTGCGAAATAAACAATTCCAGGTTTATTATTTTGGAACTTTTTAAGTTCAAACCTTGTGAAACAAGCTCTAATTGCTAAAGAACTTTATAGAAGAGTTTGTTAGGTGTATTTAAAGTCAATCTACCCTTTTGTCTAGCATTTAAGCCTCTCAATTGATATACAATTGACTTTTGGCTTCCTAGGTTTTATTTTCCACAAAGTGCATTGAAGAGCTTTTTGAGTCCTTTTGTATTCCAAGCCATGCACACAATTTTGGCATTAAAAAGAGCTTGTAGTACCTCATTTTGGGAGAATATTGTTATCAAAAATTGAGTTTTCTTGACCGCATTTGGTGTTGTCTTTTTTTTTTTTCAAATCTTGCTTTAGGTTTGAATGTAAATCAATTCACTGAATTAGTCTTGATCAAACTAATTCTGGACCGAGTCGTCTTAGGATCTAAGAGTAACCATCATAGGTTCTAAGCAAGATCTAAGAGTGTATTCACCATTCTAACTTAACTCTTGGTTGGGATCGAGTGTTGAGTTTTTCCATATTTGTGAGATTTTACAAAGATCCTAGAAGGACCTTTAGCTTTGTAAAACTAAACAACGTTGGAGCTTATCACAATTGTTGTTGAACTATACAAAACTAACAGAGTTGAAGCACATGAACAAAACAACTACTCCAATAATGAACATGATAGCCATTTATCTTGAAAAACAGTAGTCATCAACTCATCGTCTCATCCAGTAATAACAAATCACAGAGAGCCGAAAAGAGTATGGATGCCTAATAATTAAGGGTACATAAGAAGCAGATCCACCACCAAAGACATAATATCAAAATATCCCTAGACGATG
Source organism: Cyclanthera cordifolia (assembly GCA_037832605.1). Taxonomy (NCBI): domain Eukaryota; kingdom Viridiplantae; phylum Streptophyta; class Magnoliopsida; order Cucurbitales; family Cucurbitaceae; genus Cyclanthera; species Cyclanthera cordifolia. Next base: position 7,918,004 of record JBBMEG010000022.1, read on the forward strand.
TTGCAGCTTGACATCTTGAGAGCCTTGTAGCTCATGTAACTCCCTAAATAATTCCTCTCCCCCAGGAGTTCTACAATTATCTTTGCTTCTAATCTAATTCCATATAACTCATGTCATATCACCATCAGCAATAAAACTATCACAAAAGGTGCAATAATCACAAAATTTATTCCACATATGTTGTTTATAATATATCCACCTTTTTTTCCATGTGAAGTATACATTCTTAATGAAATTGAACGCAAATCAATTAATGGAATATAAATATAAACAAAAGGGTATGAATACCGAATACTTGATCCGATTCTTAATAGGGGATTTATCCCGCAAAGTCCCTTTTAGTAACATGCTCAAAACGCCACTTGCTTCCACCCAGTTTTGCTGCATCATAAGTTTGTGCAAGACATTGCTCAACGTAATTCGATTCTCTGCCCTCACCATCTTCGGCCCAAGTCCTAGAACAAACGATGGCTTTGTTAAAGTCAATGTAATTCGTTTCACTGCCGTTGCTCGCCGGCCGTCATTATCCCCGCCGGCTGCTGTATCGGCCTTTCTTTTCCGACTAATTAATACGTTAGAACCATCTTCAGCTTCCATTACAAGCCCATCTTCGATTGATTCTGGTTCCATTCTTCTTCAAATTCTTCTCAATTGTACTGAGAGAGCAAATGCATTAGGTACAAGAGGTCACCTCAAGTTTTGGAAACATTGAAGAGGAAACTCCTAATTTGAACCAGTCGGTCGGTTTCGGGTTCGGTTCGCCTAGAACCGGTGGCGGCGGCGGTCTGGAAAATCGTGAAGGGAAGGTGTGAGAAGGGAAGGAGGTTTATGTTTTGTTTTTATTTCTCTCTTTACTTATTTTTTGAGAGATGTTTCTTTCTCTTTACTATTTCCCTTCAAAATAATAAAATGATTTTCGATTTTTTTTTTTTTTTTTTGAGATAGCTATATTTAGATAGTACACCTCCCGAGGTCAAGTCTCGTCAGGTACATTATTTCCATTATAAACCATGTTAATTAAAATTTAACTTTATTATTCAAATTTGACATTTGTTTGGTTTAAATTTTAATTTTAATTTCTGAATTTTAAGATTTATTCTATTTTATTTTTGAATTTTTTATTTATTTATCGAAAACAAATTGGTGAAGAAACACAAATCCTCCATAGAACACAACTATTCTCAAATAAATGAAAGTCAAATATCGATTTTCATGATTGAACGTGTGACGTACTGAAAGATAAAACCAACATGACGTGGGGTTGACGTGTGACGTCAAAATCTAACTTTAATCCTTAATTTTGATATTTGTTTGGGTTGATTATTGAATTTTTTTTATTAATTTTTTTTTCTAATTGATCCTTGTATATTTTCTTAAGATTATCTTTTATATATATATATATATATATTCACATCCTAAAGTATGAATGATTAAAATTAAACTTTTGAAAATTTATATACTGAAATGAAACAAATTTGAAAAGTCAATACTAAAATTCACAAACTAAAATGAAAGGACCAAAATGATGATTTATGGTAGAATGATTTACAACTTACCATTATAAAACATGTAAATTAAAATTACTTTCAAACCAATATGTTTCCTTAGCATTTTCGGCATTCCCTTGTTCTTTTACTATCTGAGCTAAGTTAGGCCTAACACTTGCAAAAAATATATATAGGGAAATTTACTTTTTGATATTTAAATTTAGAGTCTAGTTTCAATTTAGTTATTGTGCTTAAAAATTGAATAATTTTACTCTGTTCACCTTTTGTTCCTAAATTTAAAGTATAGTTTCAATTTGATACCTATGTTTCACAATTTTACGTTTTCACTCTTGAGATTTCAATAATGCTCTCTTTTTTTTCTTTTAATTTACATTTGTACCTATTTCATATTAAAAATTAAATTCATGCCAAAATTAAAATAATAATTTTATCAATATATTAGTATTTAAAATTAGTCTGGTCAACATTATATTATATAATTAACCCATTTATTAACTAAAATTGAGCATTATTAAAATCCTGATTCGAAAATTTTCAATACCTAAAATTTAAAAATCCATTATGTTAGCGTACTGTGTGTGTGTGTTTGGTCAAGAATATATATTATTAATTTTATTTGGTCAAGAATATACATGTAATTACCCAACAACAACTAAAAGATTTTTTCCTTTTACAATATGAATTTTTTTTTTTTTTTTTTTTTTTTTTTTTTTTTAAGTTATGGTTCTCAACCATGGCTTTTTAATTAAAAGTATAGTTATTATTATTATTTTAATTTTTGAAAAAAATTATGTGTGTGGGGAAAATGTATATTTTTACTTTGAATTTGAGATATAACTTATATTTGTCCCTATACTCTAAAATTGAATTATTTTACTCTGGTATTTTAATACTGCAATTTTAGTTACTAACATAATAAAATCATCAGATATATAACTTGTTTGAACTAACTTTAAATTCCAAAAATTGTTTATTGTAACTTTGATATAAATATATAAATATATATATATATAAGGACTAAAAGTAAGCATTATTAAAATATGATAATGTTTACTTATAAAAAAACCCACAACAACATTATTAAGCACGTGCTCCTTATGACTCGATCAAGTTTTAAAAGGTCGACGCTCTTTATGTCTAGTTCGAATTATATAGAACAATATGTTGAAAAATAAGAATTAAGCATCTTATCTCATTAATATGATTTTATAAAAACATATTTTCTATTGACATGTCTATGAGAGGTGAGTTTTACTTCTATATATGAGTTTTAACTTCTCTTAAGTTTATGAGATATGAGTTTCACTTCTCTACATAAATTCTAACGTCTCTTTAAGTTATGAGAATGTTTATGTGATGTATGAGTTTTATTTCTCTTTATTTATGAGATGTATGAGTTTCACTTCACTAAAATTTATGATTTATTAAGTTAACTTTGATGAAAAGTTAAAACTTACGTTAATGGAAGTTCAACATTGGTCCTCCCTCTACTTATAAATATGAACACATTTGTTCATCACAAGTGTGTCAAAGTGAAAGAGAAAGAAGAATAAAGAAGCTTGAAAAACACATTCAATCTTATAAGCAAGGAGGGTGATACCAATATCTTCCATTGAAGCAATTGATAAAAAGTTTCAATATCAACAACAATCATTTGTTGAGTTTGAAAGATTCTTGCATCACGATGTTGGGAGGTATATTTCAATCTCATTAAGATTCAAATACAACTAATGATAATCATATTATTCAAGATTTTAAGTTCATGTTATGTATAAAATTATCTAACACAAGATTTGTAATTAAAACACTTGTGCAGATGCGTTGATGGAGAACAAATTAGAGAATATAGAGAGGAGAGAAAATTCAAACTCGTAAATAAAGAGATTAAGAACGAGGGGCGTGGTAGAAAAACAATGTTTGGATAAATGGTATGGTAACATGAAGAGTGATTAGAATTGGAGGAATGATAAACTACATTATATGTTTTTGGGTAAAATACTATTTTAATTCATGAACATTTACTTTTGTTTTATTTTAGTATCTAGACTTTTAATTGGACTTTCAGACTTGTCCGGTTTTGGTTCGAACTTTCAAAAATTTAAATTTAGTTCATAAACTTTCATATTTGTTCTATTTGGTCTATCAACTTTCAAAAATCCAAATTTCGTCTCTAAACTTTTAAAAAAATCTTAAAATTAGTCCATATAGAAAATCTAAAGTCAATATTAATCGAAATTTGTTCAATAATGTTAATAATTTCAATACAATCAAGGATAAAATGTGAAAATATTTTTAAAATTTATAGAGGAAAATTATAATTCTCTTGAAGAAAAATAAAGAAAGAAACATTATAATGACCAATTTTAAATTTTTTTTGAAAATCAAGTGTCCGAAACGGAACAAACTTCAAAATTTAGGGACTAAAACTGGACTTTTGAAAGTTTATGAACTAAAATGGAACAAAACTCAAAATCCAAAAACTAAAATTGAACATTTAAAAATTTAGAGACGAAAATTAAATAAAGATGAAAGCTGAGAGTCCAAAATGATATTTTATTTATTAATGTTAAAATTGATATCAATATAATATTATCATAAATACTTAATAATATCAATATTATAAAAAAGTACGTGACAATACTCATTAAAATTAATGACTATGTTTTTTAATTTTTTTTTTTTTTGAAAGTGAACTAGAGTGAACTATGACTGCGTTACTTTGACTGTTGTGTTGAAAATTGTTGAAAGTGAGAATTGAAAAACAAAAAAAACGAAATAAATAGATACAGATTAAAGGATTAAAATTCAAAATCTAAACACTTGACAAGAATTAAAAATTCTTAGAAACTTATAGGTTGCAATTAACTATTCAGCCTTCAATTTTGATTGAAATTAGTCATTATTTATGAAAGTCAAATCAAAGATGCAACATATGATTGTCTATCACATTTCATATGCTTGCATATGTTCGAGTCAATTTACACAAACCATACGAGTTTACTTGCGTATCTATTCGAAAAGTTAAATAGAAAGTTTACACAAAAACTATTGAAACATAGTTTTCTTCCGTGGATTAACAGTGTTTCTGACTAAATTTGATCTACAAGATAATAGAATAACTCCATATCTAGAAATGAAAATTTATAATACATATTATACTTTGTCATCGTCTTAATCGGATGTTCATCAATTTTCATTAATTCGATTATAACTCACAAATTTATTTTTTCGTCGTCTTATGATGAACATCCGGTTATGCACCTTGATTATTCTCGCAAATTTATTTTGTAGCATATCTTATTACCTCTAGTTGTCGAGACAACAATAGAATATGTTAGGACTTCTACTCATTTCCTTGAAGCTTTTCCATATTTACTCCATTCTTTTATATCACTAGGGTACATTTATTTTTTTATAGAAAAGAGCGAGAGTGATTAATAGTGACTACGTACTTGTTTGACGATTGATTTTAATACTGATTGAGTAATTAATTAATTGTTTGAAGATTGATGTTAATAGTGGTTGAGTGATATGTTTGATGTAAAATTTTATGGAGTGATTTGATAGAGAGATTGATGAGTAGTTGTTAACTATCAAATACAAACGATTAGTTTTTGAGAAGTAGTGGTATTCATCTTCTGCCAAAAACATAGCCTAAGTTAATCTTATCGCAGCTTATATTCAATTTACTGTAGATTTAACACGTGCAGATTAGGTTGGGTCATAAATGGAGTCATTGAGTAAAGAAAGAAACTTTAACATACCATTGTCATGAACTCAAAGATATGGACAATTCTGCCAAAAGGCTCCAGAAGCAACAGGTACAAACTGTGGTGGTGAAGTGTGGTGTGCTTATAATCTCAGATTAAGATCAACGCTCTCATCTTCAACATTAAATCTGTCCAAAATTTTGGGGGAAGCCTGGCCACTTTGAGCCATTTCTGGAGGGAAAACGTGGTGGCATTGCGGAAGTGGACTAGACCAGCTCGGTTCCGTATAAGAACAAGTTGGTATCTCCATGCCTCCCTTCAAAAAATCAATGAAAACAACAAGAATTATCATAATGCACAAACAAACACCAACTCGATACACTAACAACTTGAAATGTTCATCCTTTTTTTCTCTGTTTTACGTACTCGAAGAGGTTGTGGTATGAGAACTTCAAACTCATGGTTACTATCGGCATCATGAGCTGAAAGGTGCTTGAGTTTTGAACTTTGGCTTATCCATGGAGTTGTTGGAGTGGCTAGTGTGAGTAAATCTCCTCTAAAAGCATTTCTTTTCATCTTTTTCTTTGAATTTGGTTCTGAGGAGGAAGATGAGCAACATGGGCCTTCTCTGAAAAGTAAAAGGAAGAAGATTTGGTGTCATAAACTCTAGGGACGTGCTTGGGAGTAATTTGAAATTGTTAAAATTACTTATGTCATTTTAAAAATCACCCTAAAGCTTGCTTCTATTTGTCCCGAATCGGGTTTTATTTAATGAAAATCACATTTGATGTGCAAAATCAAAGATGAAGTTGATTTTGAATGATAAAATTTTGAACATGCCAAAAGTGAGCTTAATCATTCCAGAATCACTCTCAAACATGTTGCAAGTATATTTGGCAATTAAAATGAAAAAAAAAAAAGATGAACATCTAACGAACCCGAGAAATGGATAACTATAGAGGCTAATGTTGCTACAAAAGGCAGAATCTTCTGATCTCAAAGGAGCAGCAATAGGTCTAATGTTATCCATAGAGAAGGCATATGGTCTCTTCATGCCAAACATCTACAACCACACACATGAACAACTTACGTAAAGATCATAGCATTGGGTTGGTGTCAGCTGATTTTGCATATGAGAAATTCAACATCATCCCAACTTATAGCTTTTGCGTGCAACTAGGGACTGTTTTTTATCATATTCGTTCCCATATATCAAGTTAGTCTTCGACGCATCGTGTCCTTTCTGACAAAGGTCCATGAAATGCAAAAGTTACCTGCTAGCATCATAGGCACTATTTAAAGATAAGTGAGCTACAAAGAGCCAAAATTTTCCATGGACAAGTTGAAGACTAAAATCTACCCATCTGAAAACTATTGGATTTTTAGTAAAACACTAGTTTCACATATGAATTTAGAATCAAATGTGTTCAAAAGGAATTCGTTGCTGCACATTTTCTAAAAACTAAATGGTTATCAAACGAACCTTACGAAATTTTATCCCAATCGCAAAACTCCCTACTATTTGTTAGTGCTACGACAATAACATGTTCACGTTGAATGAACTCAATCTGAAAATGAGTATAATGTCAGTTCATCAGCTTCAGAATAACTATAGATGCATATAGCCTCTGTACCTCTGGCCACACTGCAGTGTAGTTGCCACAATAGCTTTGGTTTGAAGGGGGCTCCGTAAGGAAGTTTAGCAGGGACAACGACGGCACATCCACCTGCACATTTCATACATACATCCTTCAAATAATGGTTTAGGAAGTTCTAACTTATATTGAAATGAAAGTCGGCAAGGCAAACAACCCAAAAGTGGATAATTACCCCTGCAGAAGAAGATGGCTGATGTTGCTGTTCTTTTTGCACCAACCCAGAGGAAGGCCAACTGGTGTTGGATCTATTGGCCATATCGAAATTCGATTGATATCCCGAATCGAAATCAGAAACAGAAGTAAGTTTTTGAAGATTAAATCCTAGGGGATTCCATGGTTTATGGACCTCTGGTTGTCCTTGTCCAAGTACTGGCATATTAGACCATTCAGTCTCAAAACCACCATTATTCAAATGAATCAATGGAATACTATTAATCATGTCTTTGTCATCAATATTGTGGGTAGGCAAAGGTGACTTGAAAACAAAATTGGATGGAGAAAAAATGGCTGAAGATTGCTTAATGTGTTGCAAATTTGAAGCTGAGACAGATAGCTTAGAGCAGGATTTGGGTGGTGACGATGAAGATGGGGGTGAAAAAATTGGGGTTGCATTTTTATTTTGCTGTTCTTCTAGCCTGATTTTTTCAAGTTTTGCCACACCTAGCCCTCTTTGAGGAGCTCTCCTTTGTTTAGACTTTCTAATGGAAGATTTTCCATTACTGCTACCAATAATACCAAACCCTAAACTACCATCACCATCACCACCACCACAATCATGAATTTGATATTCTTGTGCCATTCTTGCAATCTCCCATCTAATTTTTCTTCCTACAAAATACTACTTCATAACATTTGACACAAACCTATAATCCAGACATTTCAGAAGATTTCAAAATCACTGCCCTAATTCACATATCTCAAAATGGGAAGTTCGAAAACAGAACCCATTAGTCATTTAATCTATCAGAGAGCAATTACGAATCGAAATGAATCAAAAGGCAAAGGAAGTAAAAAAATAACTTACCGGGTAATCGAGAGAGAAATAAGGAGTACATGTGGAAGAACTTTCGGATTTTTCTCGATCAAATTGCTTCTTGTCTGAAAAGAAATCGAAATCGAAAAAAGTGGAAGGGCCACATAACGTGTTTTCAGGAAAGTTAAATTGGGCAAATCTAAATAAATATGTACTCTTTGCTCTCTCTTTTGCCGCCCAAATCCTCGGTCTAACTGACTTCCTTTCTAGACCCTGAATTTTCTCTCTCCAAAACTCAAAAAGAAAATTAAAAAAAAAAAAAAAAAAAAATTGTGAGCAACCAGTAATATATTATTACTTTTCTTCATTTATTTCATTCATTCCCTTACTTTTCCCTTCAATTCCCACCCTAGCCAGATTGAGTATGTTTTTATATATATATATATATATATATATATATATATATAATAGAAGAATAAAAAGAGAATAATAGTAATTGAATACTTGTATAAAAATTAATATTAGAATAAAATGTTTGAAATGAAATATGAAGTGATCTGATAGAATGATTGATAAGTAGTTAAGAATGATTATTTATTGTCAAATACAAACGAGAAGAATTTTAGGAGTAGTTTAATCACTCATCATCTATAAACAAATACATTCATACTCTGGAAGCTAATGAGATGTTTATATTGAAATTTTAAGAGTAATTACAATGATGGTTTATTTAGGAGTAATGATAACACTCAATAGTTTATTTGCATGTATTTTTTAATAGTATTTAAATTTAGTATTTAGAATGAATATTTATTTTGAGTATTTATAAGTAATAATTCATAATAACTATAACCAAAAAATTGTTTGGAGGTAGTTTTTGAAAATATTTAGAATGATAATTTATTTTGAGCATTTAAAAGTAATGACTGCAGTAAAAAAACTTTTTTAGAGTAATTCTTAAAAATATTTAGGATGAAGATTTATTTTAAATAAATATAAATAATAATTATATCCCGTAGATATTGTTTTTTTTATGAATATTTAGTAAATACTAATTTGGAAATCTCAATTCAAATGTACTCGGACAACTTATATTAAAAAAAAAAAAATCGGATCTATTTAGTCTTTATTTATTTATTTTTAGATAGATCTACCCGTCAATTAATTAAACACAATGCCTAATCTAAAAAAAAAAAATTAAACACAATGACTTAAAACTATTTTATCACTAAAATAACTGGTTGAAATTTAAAAAACATATTCAACGCAATGCTATTTATTTAAATTATTAAAAAACATTTATTTAATGGTTTGTTTCATTTAATAACTATATTTGAAATTCAATAGAAGAATACAATGAGAAAACATTGCTTTGTCTTCTCAAAAAAAAAAAACAGAGAAAACATTGTTTTGAAGAGTAAAATCGAAAGAGAAATATTTGTATACAAAATTATATAAATTGAAATGGTTTCACATCTCAAACAAAGTCCCGTAGCTCAGTTGGTTAGAGCGTTGGTCTTATGAGCCGAAGGTCGCGGGTTCGAGCCCCGCCGGGACTACATTTTATTTTTATTTTGAATTTCCAAAATCATTAATATATTTTAATTTAACATTTTCTCCGAATCAAGTCTGCAAATTGCAATTCCAGTCTCTCCAATCACTCTTCTTCCTCACTCCGTCATTACAGAGGTGACCCATCATCTTCCATGGATGAAACGGCGGTTTCGTTTTGGTTCACCTGTCATTTCCAAAACAATGTACATTGATGTAACTATGCTTCTTCTCCCTTTTCCTTTCTTGCATTCTACTTAACCTTCTATTACTACCCTTCGCCTCCGATGCTGGACGCTATCTGTTGCTTATCCTCTGGTAATCTCTTCCAACATTTTACGTTCCTTTTGTATTTTAATCATATCTCTGCATATATAAATATTTTTTTTGTTTATTTCATTTTGTGAAAATCAATGGTGGAAGAACAATTATCAGGTAGAATGGGGATGATGAAAGAGGAATATTTGTTTGCGATCGTGAATTAGTTTTAGATTTTTCTTTGATTACGTTATTTATTACTTTGTCTAACAGAATCATCGTTATTGTTTGTTTGTTTTTTTTTTTTAGTTTTAGTTATAGATTTTGCATTGATCCTGTTATTTATTTCTTTGTTTATAGGATCATCGTTATTTTATTTTTAATTTCATCGGCCATTCTTATTATTCGCACTTCCGTAAAGCATATAATCTATTTGTTAAAATGTCTGATGGGTCGCAGCCTTTGTTTTTTTTGTTCGAGTTAATGCATTTTGCATTTTCCGTTTCGATCTGCCTCTCTGCACCGCTTTCTGATGCAATGGGGGAAGATAAATCATCGGGATTAGTGGTGGTGATGATAAAAGAGGTGTATTTGTTTTGGTTATGATTTAGTTCTAGAAATAATTTCAGGTGTATTTGTTTTGGTTGTGATTTAGTTCTAGAAATAATTTCAGTTTCCTTTATAATGTTAATAGAGTTAGATACTATATCCATAAGAATAAGAGGTGCAGGTAAGTTGGACACTCACGAATATCAACGATTGAGTTCTAGGTTATGTAACAATTCTCTTAATTTGTCTGGTTAGATCATGGGTTCTTCTGATTTTGAGGTCTCTCAGGTACGGAAGATGAAATTCACCCGTTCACACTCCAGTAGAGCATTTAATTTATTTGTTAGGAAGTTTGTGAAGAGTATGAATTCGAGCCTCTAATTTATTCACTTTCCAATTTTCATTTTGATTAGCATTCTGGTTGAATACGGATGAGTTCAGCAAATTGTTTTTGGACAATATTCAAGCAACGGAAGGTGAAACATGTTACAAGCAATGGAGAACATGTAAGCTCTCTCTTTTTAATTTGCTATCTCACGAAGATATGAATCATGTCAGCTAAGGAAGGAATTGAAGTCAGGATGTTGTTGAATCATGATAGATAACGTAAAAAGAAATTTAGGAAAGAAATATGGTAATGTCAAGAAACAGTTTTGCATCGCTTCCTGCTAGAGCCAATTTTGATCAAATCCATCTCTAAATTTTCACTTATTTTTTGAAATATACTTTTAGCCATATTTTGTTAGGAACTTTCACCTTTATTTGTGTATTTCATGATATCAATGAAAATTTATTTCGCCTAAAAAATTTGTGATAGTTATTGACTTATTGTGGTAGGTTGTTAAAGCTTTATCGGTCTTCTTTTCCTTTTGGCAGCATTTCTCATGAGAAGAAATTGAGAGTTGAAACAAAACTAAAAGTCATATGTCCCTGTTATAATCAAATTCTTAACTATAGTTTCTTTTTTTACTTGTTTTCCTCTTCTAGTAACGACGCTTGCACATGCTTTATTATAGTTCCAGCAATTGTAGTTTGCTCTATTTATCTCTGTTCTTGGGTCAGGTACACGTAGACACTGGAAAAATCAATGGTTCCCCAAATGGAAAGACAGAAGATCTAGCTGCAACTCGAATTCAAAAGGCATTTCAGGCATTTACGGTACATTGAATGTGTTAGAAAGTGTGGGCATCCATCTCAAAACCAATTGGCAATGAGAGGAGTAGCCCACCTTGTATTATATGTGGT
>JBBMEG010000022.1:7929555-7960764 GCA_037832605.1 Cyclanthera cordifolia
TTTTTTTTAACTTCTTTTTGTTTTTTCATCTTCCCATTATATACTGACTAGTAAGTACTATGAACAAATTACATTTTTGTATTTTATACATTAAATGCTTCATAATTATTCTATAAAAAGTGAACCCTAAAATTGAAAACTATGTCCCATTATCAACCAATTATCAACCAATATTCATAAATGATTTCGAAATCAAACCCACAACCGTGTAAAAAAAAAAACTACACAGTTGGCTCATACGAACAAGCATTTAAATCTATTAAATAAATTGTTACAACGAGAGAGAACTTCTTCAATCTAACATAATCTTTCAACGTCAACATTTAGAGCCTCCATAGCCAATTCATGAGCAAGACGATTGCCTAGACGATTGCACCAACTAAAAGAACATGAATCCAACTGATTTGCACTATGTTGGATCTCTGCCACCATCACAGCTAATTCTGATCGATCCTCTTCTTCATGAGTCAGTCTGTTAATAACCACTGACGAGTCCGATTCAATTATGAGGTTGCGAAAGCCCAACTCAGTGGCCCATTGAATACCATCACGAATAATTATAGCTTCTCCGATCTCCCCATTCAACACTGGTTATAGTTAACTCACCAATGAAGCCATCATCGATGGTTAAAACTTTGTTCTATTAATTTTCATCTTTTGGCCATATCTTAGAATTATTTACTAACCAAATTGTAATATCTACTAAAAAAAATCCAAATATATTATGAAATATTTAAATATAAAATCTAGAAAACTATATAATTTCTAACAATATTCTTAGTAGAAAAAAAAAAGTAAAAAAAAAAAAAAAAAAACTAATTGCTCTATGTGACGCTTTCTGGTTGCATAAAACCTAAATCCCAAACAGGTAATGAAAAAAAAAAAAAAACCTAAAACTAGCTTTTGCTTAAAACCCAATTCCTCTTTTTAAAATCAGCTAACAGACATATTTGATAGGTCTTGCAATTTACTTCCAAAATTAAATTTAAATATTATAACAAATGGGACGGTTGTTGTATTAAAAAAAAGAAAGAAAACAAATTAGATAAAGAAGGAAAGAAGAGCGTTGAGATAAAGAAGGCAGTGGTTTTCTACGTAGGAAAAACTCCCAAACGGAAGGAAAACAAATTGGATTATGCAGGAATATCGCCTCTTATCGTCATCCCAGAAGATTGGAAGTTCAAAGGTAGCATAACGACAGCATGATCATGTTTTAATTTAACAACATTACAACAAAGCAACGTTAATAACAACTTCAGCTTCCAAATTCCGGCTGACTCTCTCAACTCCGATATGGCAGAGTCTGGCCGGACTATACGTGGTGTCGAAATTTGATTACAGCATTAACAACACTTCTCATGTCCACATTCTTTCAATAACAACGTCGTTTTCCAAGCCGAGTACTCGCCTGTAACGGCGTTTCGATTCGGATTTAGCAAATGAAACAGATTTAGATTAGATTACAGTTTTTCGAGCGTAAATAGAATTGAGATTTGTTGTTAATTATTTAAGAATATGAAGAAGGTTTTTGGTGCAAAATTGCACGCAAACAAAGTTTCAAATCGCTAAGTTAGGGGAAAGAGTTTGGGTATATAAAAGAATGACAACTTCTCCAATGATATGAGACTGATGACCATAAACAAAGTCATGAGAAGTGATTCCCAAAGTAGACAATATCATATCAATGTAGATATTTGTGAATACTGGATGTGCTTAACAATTGGATGGTTTTTGAATTTATGATTAAAGGGGAAGGACAAAAAAAAAAAAAAAAAAAAGTAAAAGTAAAAGTAAAAGTAAAAGAAGATGTGAAAATTAACGGAAGGTATACAGAAAAAGAGTCTTTTTACTTATGTCTCACACATGGCCTTGCAGGCAGCTCATGATCCAAGAAGATTAGTGGGACCCGCCCAAAAAGTTTTTATTTATTATTATTATTATTTTTTACATAATCTTCATCTTTAACTTTAATAATTTTTTTAAGGTAAATTATTCGGTAAATTAGAGTGATTTTTTGAGTAATTTATCGAAATTGCTAAAGCAAATTTGAAAAATAATGTTAATTTTTTCTTTTTTTTTATTACAATAAATAAAAATTAAAAATATGAACTCATAATCTATGTGTGATTTTTAATTCAAAATAACTAAAAGTATAGACTTAAACATAATATTTTAATTTAGTTTATGTGGATTGAATTATAACAATATTACTATGTCATATGATCATTAGTATTTCTAATTAATGATAACTTTTTTTTCCTCCAAAAAATGACTACATTTTAGAAAAAAATGCTTTTTTTATCTGAATATAAATTTCATTTAAATTGTATTTATTTTCAAATTTAATTTAAATTGTATTTATTTTTTGTGGAAGGAGAGTGATAAATCACTGTTCTTCTACTATCAGCTTTTGTATTTGACTGCATGTGGATGCACATCTTGAGACATTGTTTACTGCTGGAGTTGCACGTATCGCTGCCTTGAGTTTCGTGCTAATTTTTTTGATTTCGACATTTTCGGAAATTTCGACATGTTGAGCTAATTTTTTGTGTTCGTTTTGTGATCTGAGACTTATTTAATGAAATTTTGCGTATGTTAAGTTTTTCTAGGCAGTTGAATATTTCCTACTCTATCGAGCAATTGTTCTAATATTTTCAAGTAAGGACTCCTTGCCTCGGGTTATTTGGACTCTATGCATGTTATATTGAGTTGTTTTCCTGATTGAATGCATGTATTACTATTGATGTATCTTGTTGCTTAAGTCTGAGGATGATTCTTCAATATCTTGATTGTCTGGCAATATTGAGTGCAAGCATGTGAGTAAGTCCAAGTGTATTCTACTACGATGTATCCAATTTCAGATGGTTATATGTATTATTTGAAAGCAGGTTTTGATGTTTCCTTATTTAGACGAAACATGTTGTACTCTTAGATTTATTAAATAGGTTGTAATCATCTAGAGCTTAGAGAATGAGATGTAGTACCATGCCACCTCATGGGTTGGAGATGGGAGGTATTTGTCCCTTCCAAGAATTAGGGATATGATGTCACATGTCGCCCTTTTGTAAAGCCTAGTTTTTGGTCTGCTAGAGTGAGACCTTGATTATAGTGTAAGCTTACTATAAGAGGGTCTTTCGTTTCAAGTGAGGCTAATTTTGTTGCTTGTGATGGTCTCCACTTGTTGTGACTTAGTGCCACCATCTCTTTTAAGGCATGTGTACCTAGACTTAGACAGCCTATGTAGGCCTACACCTGTCGAGATTGTAGCATTATGCGGTGTGTGCACTTACATGCTCTAAACACCGGAAGGTTCTCCCAACACACTGTTATCAGTATACCATTCCAGTCATGTCTAGAGCCTGTCTCTCGGACCGTTGCCCGAGAGACCAGTTCAGAACTAATGGATTAGAAGAGAGATTGTTACTCTCTCTCAAAGGAACCATGGATTAGCCAAAGGGCCTCTGGTTAAAGTTTGTAAGTAATTCATGATCCAGGTAGCTTGATGATGTTATGATGTGATATTGTTGAATGTGATTCATGTAGTTGCTAGAATGATGTTTGATGTTATTGTGGATATTGTACCCGGCCGGGGGTTTTTATTGACTATGTTTGTACTCATCCTTATTAATATGATTATTCTACCAAATAATCTAGAAGTGCACCGAGACAATTAGCTGGAGATGTTGAGAAGATCATAAGTGTTGTTGTATTTTATTCTTGTGGGTTCTTATTCTATTTATTTATTTGGGTTTATATCTCAGCATGCTTATCAGGGAGTTTAAGGCATTTTGAATAAATATTTCATTACTTGTTTTAAATAATATCTAGCGGAAGGCTCGAAAGTAATTATTGTTTAGTTTATTCATTCAAATAAATGGAAGTTAACTTTTACTTTAGTTTTTTTTTTTTTTAATATTAACAATATTTAATTCATGCATGCTGATAATTAAGAATCCATGTTATAAATGTTTAGAAAGTCGGTTCTTCTAATGAGTGTCCATTTTCTAAAAAATTAAGAAAAACAACTCATTTCTTTAATACAAAGCGGCAAAAAAAATTGAACCATTAGTCACAAAATCGAAGATATTAATCTGATTTTCGATTTGTCACAAAACCGACGACCACTAAACTGAAATTAATAATATTAATATGGAAAATTTTAATTTATTCATTGTAATGTGTTGGGAATGTGGTCCAATAGGAGAAGAATGGTTTTGAACGATGGCCAGGGCAAAAAAACTCTTTTGATTGGGAGTGCTTTACTTACTATAATGAGTTAACACATGACAACGGTCAGCCTTCTACTAATAGGATTCGAAATCAAATTAAATTTTAAAATTGCCTTTTATTTTATAGGTAAAATAATTTGGAATGTGAGTTGTTATCGACCACAATGAGAAAAGGCTAATCATGGCTTACATATTGAGGATCTCATAAAATCCCACACATCGATAAGACGGGGAGTCCTCCAACTATGTACAACACAATGGGGACTATTCGTTTCATTGGAAATTGATTTTGAGATGTTGTCACACTTTCTAATTTGGTATCAGAGCCCATAAAGCCCAAACGGGTATTCGGTCCAATAAAATAAAATTGAAATCTGATTTACCGGTAAGGTGGGTGAGCTACATAGCATGACTTGAGCATGTAACTTATTCGTTATCCATACATATTTAATGTCAGTTGAGTTCAACTCTTGTTAACATTTTTTTCATTACATAGTCTGTAAGATGATGTAATAAGATTGTTCGTAGAAAAACGGTTTATTTTAGTTTTCAAAATTACTCCACTCACATTAATTTTTAAAATAATTTTAATTGGTAGAAAACAAAACAAAATTCCAAAATCATATTGCTTTTATTTATTTATTATGATTTTTCAAAATTTGTTACCAAATAACTCAAACTAATTATCTCAATTTAAATAATTTGAAATTTCAGTTATCAAGGCAACAAATGTTTAAACTCTAAATGATACATTATTTTTATTATGTTATAAACTATAATGGAGGTTTTAATTTCCACAAGTATGAAAAGTAGTGACAAATTAATCATCATTATACACCTACCTAATTACCATAAATATATGTGACAAATTTAAATGAATGATATTTTAGATTTATTACATTTTAAATAGAGACATAGAAAGGACATGCTAAAAAGGGCAATATGAAGAGTAGTACTAAAGAGGATAGTGGTAAGTTGCTATCAATGTGGGACTTTGACACATAATCAAATGTCCTTTTACACCTCTCTTAAAAACCCTAAATTTATTACCTATTATTTTTACCATTTCAACTATTTCTTTCCCCTCCCCCAATATCATCTTTTCATTTTACACATATATTTTAACTCATTTATTTTCATTTTGCCAATTTATTTTAAAAACTATAATAAATATAGATATGCTTTCTTGGTGATCTCAAATTCGAGATTCCAAAGGATGATGCCGTTATCTTTCTTCTTTTTTTTTTTATCGTAAAGATATTTATATTTGTTAAACTATTACTCTTAAATGACGATTTTTTGAGATTACAATATTGATAGTGGAGAGACTAGAATCACAAATCAAACAGATGTTAATGCATCTCTAATGTCAGTTGAGCTATTTTCTGTAACGCACGGGGTTAGGAGGGGTACATGAATCAACCAAGTCTACATCCGAATGAGAGGGATCTTGGAGAATATAGTCTCATGGTTAAGAAAGTCTTAAGAGAATTGATTTGTACTACATATACCAACAAGGTGTACATTCCTTTTCAGTGGCTCAATCGAAGGAACCTAATAAAAGCGTGCTTAGGTTGAAATAGCCCTAGAATGGGTGACTTCCTAGGGATTTTCCTAGGATGCATGTGAGTGAGGACAAAACATGCTGAAAGGACCCGTGTTGGTTTGTGGAGATAGTCTTCATTCTTAGAAACGTTTACATGTTGGCTCTCATTCAATGACGATAAAAGTTGAATATGAATAGGAATAGTTTTTCAAAAAGATCACATGATTGGCTATAAATGTAGAGAAATCAATATCTCATTGTCTTTTTGTGAAGTGGAGTATATTCTATGGAAAATTTCCATTATTATCCCTCACTTTTTTTCTTAATAATAAGAGAAAATAAATTATAGAATGAACTAGATTTTCCACCATTGAAAGTTCCACTTCCCACAACTTCAACTTGCCTCATTTTTGAAGTCTTCATCAAATGTAAGACTTTAAACTATCACTTTCATATTTTACCTTTCTTTCCTTCTTTCCTTCTTTTTAAGTTCATGCTTTTGGAATTTGGGTATCACCAAAATTATATTAAAATGTTTAAGAAAATTTAAATATATGTCAAAATATTTTATATACATATATTGGCAGTAAACTGTCTCCGGGCCTTTGGAACCAGAAGCCCAAAGTAATTGGGCCAAATCGAGTTCGGCCGTCCATTTAAGGCCCAAATTATACCACTGTTTGAGTGTGTATTTATTTATTTATTTTAATTTTTAATCGGTGTTTGAGTTTGTTATCTGACTGTTATTTTCAGTTGGGGGTTGTTTGGCAATGGTAAAAATGATGAAAATAAAAGGAAAGAGAAATAAGAGATAAACAGAGATAAATAAAAATAAATTAGTAATTTATGAGATAAAAATTAAAGTTTGCCACTACATTCTATTTTTGTATTTTTAATTTTCAAATTTTTTTATTATAAATATTAAAATTTATAATTTAACTTTAAGGAATGTTTGTTTCGGTGTTTATGAAGATTTTGTAAACAAACTTTTAGAATCACTATTTAAAAACCTTATAAAAAACAAGCTATTATTATAATTGCTTCTTTATAATCACTCAAAATAACTCCTCATTTTTAAACACTGAAGATAAACACTCCACAATTTTACAAACAAATACCCCTAAGACTATTTTTGTTGTTTATTTTTTGTTTTTTTTGGAAAATAAGTAATAAATTCTCAATAATCATTCTTTTGTATTTGATAATAAATAAATATTTGTAACTATTTTCAGACTCTTTGTTAAGTTAGTTTATCAAACATTACTTAAAATATATTATTTAATATCAAATTTTTAACAATTAATTATCTAATTACTGCTGATATTAATTTTTAAATAAAAAATTAATTACTTCAATTATTAATAATGTTTCTGCTACCTCCAGTATTTTCTACGTAGAAACAAACACGCCCTGGTAAAATAGGCAAAGATAAACTCGAATTTATAACTACTTTCTAAATTGGAACAAAAAAAAAACATTGATACGTGTGGTAAGCCCACTCGCTGTCTCTGCGCGTGTAATCCACTCTCGTCCACCTCTTCTGCGTTTCACAGTGAACAATGGAAGTCTGAACTAATCTGCAAAACGATGAACTTCATCAATCCATTCATCATCTTTTCGAATCCATCTTCAATCCAGTGTACGATATCTCGAATTTCTTTGCATATTCGAAACCCTAATCTTTTTTCTATTTACTGTGATCGTCAAGCTTAAACCCTAGATTTTGTATCGTTTTGTTTTCTATTCTGCATCCTCCACCTGTACCGATCGTGCTTTGAAATTGTAAGCAATCCTGGGTTTTTTTTTTTTTAATGGGTTTTTTCTGTTTTATTGATTCTAGTTTCGTTCGATGTTCTTCTCATTTGATAGTGTCGAAATCTAGGGTTTTGTTATTGTAGAAGATTACATGTATGGCTTCAGTGTTGCGAGGCGGTGGTGAATCGGGAGAAAATTCTGGGAGGACGGAAGATAACAAGTTCAGCAGTACCGGGAAGCAATCGAACGAGAGTAAATTTGCCAAACACGTCGCGAGAAATTCTGTACAGATTCCTGCTATCGCCGCCGCCATTGGCGGTGGTAATCTGATCGATCCTTTCGTCGCGTCTAGAGATTCTTCTGGTCGAAATCGCGGCATCGAACAGGTTAGTGCCCACGACGTGCAGGGGTATACGAGGTTTGAAAACCGGGTGAGGATTAGTTTGAATTTTGGATCGAGGTCTAGGATTAAAGAGCTTACGACGAAGCTGAAGGGTGAGCTTGATCAGGTCAGGGGCCTCGTGAAGAAGTTTGAAGCTCCGGAGCTGCAGATTAGTGGTTATGGTGGTGATGTTGGACATAGTCGGTCTCAGTTTTCAGCTAATAATTTGGCAGAGAAGGTTGGTAGTACATTGAAGGTTAATTCTGAGGTGGGTTCCACAGACGTGCCCGCTTCGAGGCTTGTTCGAAATGTTTCGGTGGCTGAAAATTTTGGGGAGTTTGCGAAAAAAGAGATGAACAAGGATACAAATTTGAAATATATTCCTTCAAAGGAGTTACCGGTGTCGGACTGTGATTCGAATGGAGGTAAGATTGGGCCAGTGCTTAAAAGCTGTAACAATTTGCTGGAAAAATTGATGAAACATAAAAATGGTTGGGTGTTTAATGTGCCTGTTGATGCAAAGCGTTTGGGGCTTCTTGATTACCGTAAGATCATAACAAAACCAATGGATTTGGGTACGGTAAAGATGAGATTGAGTAAGAACTGGTACAAGTCACCAAGAGAGTTTGCAGAGGATGTGAGACTTACATTTAGCAATGCCATTACGTATAATCCGAAAGGGGAGGATGTTCATATTATGGCCGAGCAGCTGTTGAAGATATTCGAAGAGAAATGGAAGATTATTGAAGCCAAACTAAATGTTGGTAAGGGATTTCAGAAGGATGATGGTTCAGTTTTACCAACACCCACGTCTAGAAAGTCTCCAGATCTTGCAACACCTCCAGTCGAATCAAGAACTTTCAGTAGATCAGAGTCTACGACAAAGCCTCCGGCTCCGCCTGCAAATAAGGGGATATTCGGTAAATCAGATTCAATAACAAAACCCCCCAATCCCAAACAAAAGCCTGCAAATTTTGCTCATCCTGATAAGAAACCGAAAGCAAAGAATCACGAGAACAGAGATATGACTTATGAAGAAAAACAGAAATTGAGCACTGACCTACAGGATTTACCATCAGATAAGCTGAATAATGTTGTCAAGATTATAAAGAAGAGGAACCAGGGACTCTTCCAAAATGACGATGAGATTGAGTTGGATATCGGTAGTGTTGATGCCGAAACCCTCTGGGAACTTGAGAGGTTTGTGGCGGATTACAAAAAAAGCTTGATCAAGAATAAGAGAAAGGCCGACGACGCCAATCTTCAACCAGGAGAAAAAATATCTCATTACTCAACCAAGGATACTGTAAGATTGGCAATAAACTAGTTACAGTTTTGAACTTTCTTTCTTATTTAAAAAGTTCTAGGATGAAAATTTGTCATATTGTAATGATGCAGGATCGAGCTGTGACTAATGCAGAAGGAGAACCTGTGGGTGGTGGTGATGCAGGTAAATTTGTTGAATTCTTTGGTTATATTTCTAGAATGCTTCAAGTATAACTTCAAATTTAGGTAGTTTAGAATATAGAAAACAAAACAAAAAATTTATAATTTATTGAAATAACTACTTGATACTGGGTTGCTCTTTATGGACGAAAGTTTAGTAGAATCTATGATTGTAAGATTCATATCAATTTTCTGAACATGCAAATCCTAGGGTGTGCTTGGGCCACCATTAATATAGGGAGAGAATGGAAGGAGGATAATTCCCGGTTTTTGGGAAGCTAAGAATCATTCCCCTACGTTTCCTCAAAATCGCTTTTTTATTCTCCTCATAACTACAGTTATTCTCTCCATAATTGTTTTTGACTCACATCGTATCCATTATTCTATTTTCCTCATTATCATTCCCTCCACCCAAACACAATTAATCATTCTCCCCTTAATCATTTATTCATTCCAAACACAAATAATCATTCTCTTGTAATAATTTCCTTTTTCATTTTCCCCTAATTCTCATTCCTCCCATAATCATTATCGTTCCCTTTCCCCGGAACACACTTATTGGTTTACATAGTAGCGGTAACTTGAAAGGGTTAAATGATTATATGATTCATGGTTATGGGTTCATCGACCACCTATCTATGAATTGATTTTCTGTGAATTTTCTTGACATTCAAATGTTTAAGGTTAGAATAGTTTGTCTCATGAAAATAGTCATGAGGTGTGCATAAGCTGGCGGAGACTCACGGATATCAAAATTCAATGATCCAATTGCTCTTCTAGAACTTCATCTATTTACTCTTTTGTTGAACAGACTCTGAAGGTGAAGGGGATAGTTCTTCAACGCGTGGAGATGCAAACCAGTCTCCCTCAGGTTGATTGACTAAAATAAGGTAGGACTTCTATGTCTTGTACTGAATGTGGTAGCTTGCTTCATATTCTTGTTGATTTGGAGCTTTCTCATATGAAAATATTTTCTAATGTGTGGTTCTGTCTGAATCAACATGGGTTTTTTTTTTTTTTTTTTTTTTTTTCCCGAACAACAGAAACTTCCATTAAACCGAAAACCTTAACCAGTACAATCTAAACTCCTGCACATTGGGTTCGCAAACTAGCCCCATTCCACGAACCGGAGCGTGACCATCTAAAAGGAAAATACCAATAATAAAGTCTAAACTTCGAAGAAGGATAGTTTGAATCAACAAGGTTAAAATTTGACCAACCATTTCGTATGATATTGATAACCATGGGAAATTTGTTTATCCTGTGCTCTTTCAATAGCTTCGTCTATCAATATTTACCAACTCTACACCATCATAGATTGGTTTAGTGGTTAAGAGAGCTTAAGAGAACAATAAGATTATGGGTTCGATTTTTGGTGGCTACTTATTTGTATTAGGTTGAATGTCGACATTCAACTGTTATAGGATTAGACAGTTTGTCCGGTGAAAATAGTCTAAGTGCACGTAAGTTGGCTTAGAGATTCACGGATATCAAAAATAAAAATCCATTATTGTTTTTGTCATTATGATCCTCTTTTGTCATTACGCTTACATTCTTCATCACGATGAAGTTCATGTAGCTTTGCTTAAAGAATCTTCAAAGCTTTACCTAACATTCTTTTTTATTTATCAAAACTTGAGTTGGAAGGTGCCAATTTTCATTTATGTTTAACTGTAACTTACTAGTTTCCGGTTGATGCTCGAGCAACGACATGTTATGTACGAAAACCTTTTTATATGGAGATGAAACTGTGTGAAATTTGAAATTAATGTGAGCTTATTCATCTTTGAGAAGTTTATGAATCTACTCTGTGGATTCATTGGATTCCTTTTGTGATTACACACTTTCTCCACTTATTTCTCAGTGGAGAAGCTTTTTGTAACCTGTCAACTTTTCATTTATGAATGAAGTTTTGTTTGCTATTAAAAATAAATAAATAAATAAATAATATGAGGTTATTCTTTTGTAACAGGATCATGTAGTTAGGTAACATCAGAGCAACCTCCATCTCCCATGGCAGATTTGGAGGGAAGAGATCAAAAGTTGTATTTTGACAATTTTAGATGATGAAATCAGAAATCTAATTGATGGGTTTCTTTGCATTTTATTATTGAATACACAGCCCATTTCCCATTTCCCATTTCCCATTTCTTTTTAATTGTAACTCAATATTTTTGTAAAATAAAATTTAGAAGGCATTCTAGGAGTCATCTTTCCATCTTCTTTATTCCCAACAAACTTGTTTACATGCTTGTAACATTTAAGCAGCATTTGTATATATTAAAAGCATTTACTTTGTCTTTGATATTTCTTTAAATCTTTATTTTTTTTAAAAATAAAAATCTAACTTACAATTCACCATCTTTTGAGTTTAGATATAATATATATATATATATATATATATATATATATATAATAAATTTATTAAGAGGTAAAAAATAAAAATCAATGACAATGGACACTATAGTGTCATATGTGCCTTTTAATTAGAATCTTTTTATCCAAGTTTTTTTTCTCAAACGTACATATAATTCTATGAGCATATTGCCTTCAAAAAAAAAAAAAAAAAAAAAAATTTGAAAAAAAAAAAAAAAAGAATTTGAATAAAAAAAAAAGAAAAAAATCTCTATGGGCATAGTTCACCGTCTTCAAGTCATTTTTTGAGACTTTAATTGCTTACGATATGGATAAATTATAATTTTGGACTGATTTTAAGAAATTAATCCTTATAATTTAAAATTTTTGAAATTTAGTTCATATATTTTGAGAAAGTTAGGATTTCGTCCTACGTACATGTATAAATAATACATTTTATAATCTAATTCATTATTTATCTCACGCTCTTATTATTTAAATACAATAACTCCTACATAATTTATTCACCAATAATTAGTGTCGACGTAAACTTTTTTTTTTTTTTTTAATTTTATCTTAGAATAAAGACTAAATTCTAATTTTTTTAAACCATATAAACTATATTTTAATTTTCTATTTTTAAAATCATAAAAATTTAAAAAAAAAATTAACTGATTTAAAAAAAGGAAAAAGCTAGTGAATCAGAAAAATTAGTTAAAAATTAAATAAATCAAAGGAATGAAAATTACAAATTAATATCACAGAAAGGGAATGACATGAACGTCGGGAATGGGTTCAATGCGCCACCTTGGGGACTCAACAGTTTTCTCCTCGATCAAGTATAATTCACTATTTTCTTAGTCTTCATTATTTATTTTTTTTTTTTTATTCAACTCGATTAGAAGATTAATTAATCATTGTTTTTTTTTTTGTTGAGTACAAGTTGGAGGAGCCCTACATAGAAGACACTACTATGACTCATTCTGATTAACCATATTTATCTTATCCTTTAATTATTTTCATAATTTTAATTATAATACTTCACACCCATTTAGTATTTTTCTTGGTTTTTTTTTTGAGATTACAACCATTGGGGTTGAAAGATTCAAACTCACAACCTCATAGTCTTTAAGTGTAGAATGATGCCTCTAAATTTGGCTATTTTTCTTAGATTTCTCAACATTTTTTTAATCAAACTTTAAACACAATACGGAGTTTTTAATTTTCAAAATGTAACCTCATTTTCAAATCATATGAAACTGATGGGCAAAAGTTACATTTTATAAGCTCCAAACACTTTCTCTGCCCATCATTAAGTAGAGTAACTCTATTTTTACACATATGTGATATAATTTGATGTTACATACATTTTTTTTATAATTTTTATTCATACACAATTTATGTGAATTTTTTTTTGAAGTTACAACAATAAAGATAGAGAGATTCGAACCTTTGACCTCTTTAATTGTACATTTGTACCTAAATAGAGTCATTTTACACATTGATGTACAGAAAAGTATTTCTCATTTTACTAAAAAAACACAACAAATTTATAATTAAGCTTACTATAAATTTTTATTTTGAGATCTCTATAATTTGTTATTCCAAATTACTGATTAGTGATTAATGAGATAAGAACCCAACGAATAAAATGATGAAAAAGATACTCTCTTCTCTTCCCATCTCATTCCATTCGACATTCCCACCCCCCAAACATATCCTATAGAAGAATTTATTTAGATTTTCTTTCTTGATAAATGTAAGTAAATGAATTAGATTGTTTTTCTCTAATATTATTCAAGTTCAACTATGCAAAGATGAAACAATATGGATCTTCAATGCAATTTGATATTACTAGAAAAATAAAGGGAATATCTGTTTTTTCAAAATAAAACAAATCAAAACGATAACCATTAGATTTTTCATTTTTGGTTTACAAAATTTAAATCTATATTTACCTAAAATTTCTACATCTATATGAATCCTAACTAAATATCATAAACCAAACCAAGTATTTGAAAGCTATTTTTTTAGCTTGCAAATTTCAATTTCATTTTTAAAACACAAATAAGATGTAAACATCAAATACATGAAAATAATGTTATAAAAATAGTAGTTAAAGACTTAAATTTTAAAAACCAAAAACAAAAAATGAAATGGTTACCAAACGGAACCTTAAATTTGATAGCTAATTTGTTTTCAGATTTTGAATTTTCTTACTTTAATATCTACCTAATATTTTTGTCTTAAAAAACAAGGTAAAAATTAGAAGCTAAAAAAATTAGCTTCCAAAAAGTTCATTATGGATTTTAAAATTTGACAAAGGATCGAAAACTCTCTGGATAGAATAGGAAAGACTTTATAAAAAATTGAAGTAAAAATAAACTTGAATTTCAAAAACAAATAAACAAAGAAAAAACTAAATACTTAAAATTTAAATGTGTTTTCACTTGTCCAAATAGCTACACAAGAGGGTGTATTTGAATCTTTAACAAATTCTAAAAATTCAAAAAGTTTTTAAAGCTACTTTTAAAAGTTTTCAAATTTAAATTTTGTTTATAAAAACATAAATAAAATGTCTAGTTAAAAAAAAAAGATCCTGGAGGCTTAATTTTAAAAACAAACTAGTTATCAGGCTTTTTGAGGAAAGCAGTGGCAGAAAACTTTCTCAAATCTGCACCACCGAAGCAAGCATTGTTCCAGTCCAAATGCTCAGACGAATTCTCAAAATATTAAAGATTGAAGATTCAAAGTTAACAACCACAGATCCCTCAGAAACATGCAACCGGGGGATTATTAATGAACTTTATACCAGAGAAATGAACTACTCTAAACATAAACAGTAAAGCCGGCGGCTCGTAAGCAGCATCATCAGTTACAATTGGGTGAGAAAAGCAAAAATGGCTGAGATTTTTTTTTTATGGTAATGCAGGCAGAAGTACCTGTCCGGGCTGTAAATAATACAACCATCTTCTAACTTTTGTTTGCGAACTGGATACCCTTCTCGATCGAACTCAGAAGCTCAGGCTTGAGCTTTTCCAAACCTTCTTTCTCAAAGTCTGAGAGAGAACCTAAACCAAAAACTGACTCTACTCCATCCTTTCCAAGCTTCACCTGTTAATAAACGAAAACCAAAGTGAACGAAAATTCATGCAATCGGAAGATTTCGCTCTGTTGTTCAACGTTTTAACTCAAGCAACATTCTAGAAGGAAAAAACAATCTAAAAGGAAAATTTACCTTTGAGGCAAAGAAGGGAAGTTCAGTGATACTTGATTGCACAAACGAACATTCAACAACATCTGGAACCCCATTCAGTCCCTTAAGACAAGCATCAGCAAAAAGGGCTCCAGCATAGCTGCCAGAAACAGTAAAAATGATTGAAAAAATATACTCACAAAAGAAATAGTAAGGAATATAAGAACAGAGAATGATCTTGGGAGTCAAAAACTTGTTTTGATGTAGTTTATACGAGTATTTAGAATGATGATTTATTTTGAGTATTTAGAAGTAATGATTGCAGTCAAAAGCTCCTTTGGATGTAGATTTAAGTATTTAGTAAATACTAATTTGAAATACTCTTTAAAAACTACTACCAAACACCCCCTTATGTTTCTATTGGTAATGAAATAACTCAAATAAACAGCATGACAGTGACTGCGAGATAAAAACAATACAGTTCAAAAGCCCTGCCAAGAATTAAGGAAATGAACATCTAACATACAATCCAGCAGTATATAGAAATCCTTACGCCATTGACAATGTAGCAGAACCCTTTCCAGCCTTAGCTTCCACAACTTCGGTTCCTCCATCTTGAGTTCGCTTGGTGAGAGCCACAATTGTATCATCTGACAAATTAGCTTGGGGGGTAGCCTGAGACAAACAGATACACGATATAAAATCTAAAGCCCCTCAAATTCAAAACTTACAATGAAATCCAGATGCAGGAAAGCTTATATCTAGTGAAGTTGTAATTCAAAGCACCTGAGAAAATAGTGGAAGAATGGTAATGCCAGCATGGCCACCAATAACAGGCACATTAACCTCTGCAAGGGCATTACAATAGTCAGGCAATAAAGTTTGAACAAATATCATTTCATCATTGTGAATTGCTTAGAAAATTCAATCACAAAATTTGAGCAAAGAATTATACCAGCTACTGGGGCATTTGCTTTCCCAGCATAGAAGGTCTTGGCCCTGACAACATCAAGAGTAGTAACACCAAACAACTTCTTCTCATCATAAGTACCAGCTTTCTTGAAAATCTCAGCAGCAATTGGGACAGTTGAGTTCACAGGGTTACTGATCATGTTAACAAGTGCCTGCAAAACCATATTTCGATAGCAAAATGACACCATATAACAATATTACAACATTTTCGTCTCAGTACCAGAGTGATGGGTACATACATTGGGGCAGTACTTAGCAATGGCAGTGCAAAGTGATTTGACAATGCCAGCATTAATGTTAAAAAGATCATCACGGGTCATGCCGGGCTTTCTTGGAACACCAGCAGGAATGATAACAACATCAGATCCCTCCAACGCTTTGCCGAGTTGTTCCTCACCCATATATCCAATAACCTACAAGTCGAGTCGTATAAAGAATAAGAATAAGAATAAGAATAAGCTAGCAGCGAACATCGATCCAACCTAATCACAGAGAATGAGTAAAAAAGATCATGAAATGAAACAAATTAGCCCTAATCGATGAACACGAAAGACAACAGAACGAAACAGAACGCTGATACGAGGGGTTTCATGAATCATAAGATCAATTGACTACAAATTCGAAGCAGAAAACAAGCAAATACAAAACCGAAGACAAAATAGCACAAAAATCGAAACAAACAGAATCAAAACCAGATCGATTGCAATATAATTTCTCGTAATCGAACAAGAGAAAGTTGGAAATGACGAGATTTACCTCAGATCTAGTGTTGACATGGCCGACATCGGCGGCAACACCAGGAGTACCGGCGATATCGTAAAGAGCAAGGCGTGAGACAAGTGGGTTGAGCTTCATGAGAAGCGCCAATGGCTGACCGATCCCACCGGCGGCACCGAGCACCGCTACTTTCCTTTCCGGCACGGATTCGGTCCCAAAGCTTCGGGTCAAGAGGCGGTTCGAAGGCGAGGAGGACCTGGAAACGGCGGAACGAACGGATCTGAGAATTGAAGCCTTCATTGTTGCACGTAGAAGAATGGCGATGAAGACGAGAAAGCAAAAGAATAAGAAGAAAGGGTTTTGAGGAAATGAAGGTTTCTTCTTTAGATCGTAGCCAAGTGCTTTTGCTTTTATCTCCGATGTCAAGGGTTTTATGGTAATTTTGCATTTCGTTTTTTTGTTTTTCATTTTTATTTTATTTCAGATTTTTTTGTAACCATAGTCTTATTTCAGATCTCAGATTTTTTTTTTTTTTTTTTTTTTGAAAAAATTCTGTTCATAGAATAATTTTAAATTCTCTCTGAATAATTTTAAATCAAGTTAAATTTTAAATCATTACCCGTTGTTATATATAGGATTTTATATTATATTCTAAATACTCATTAATGTTAGCATATTATATTAAATATTCATTAATATAATAAAATTCATATTTGAATTACAAAGGTATTTTGATTGAAAAATTTTGGTCAACAAAAAGTTACCGCGTCATTAACAAATTAATGACGAAATTTAATTAATTTATTGGTCAAATACAAATTCATAATCATCACATAATTAATTGGAAATAAGTGGATTTATTTAGAGTTTAGGTCCAAGTTAAACTAGACTTGATGTAGTAAGTCCAAAGATACATGAGCTTTAAGCCCAAAGACTCGTAAAATGTCTAGGCCTAATCAGGTCCATAAAGCCCAAGCCCACAAGATCGCGAGAACTCTATAAATAGAGAGCTCCCCTTCATTTGGGGATAGAAACAGAAAGAAGAATATTCAAACTGAAGACAGAAAACTAGAGACTTAACAACGTCAAGTCAGAGAGAATTCAAAGAGTCTAATCAAGTTTCAAGAATTCAAAATACTCAACGACAAAGGTTTCAGCAAATTGATTGTCTCTTCTCCTGCAAGCTGAAGATTCAATCCTCTTTTGTCTGAGAATAAGTTTGTGATCCCTCCGATCAAATTCTTCAAATTTCACATACCAAGGAAAAGAATCAGAAGATAAACATTAGAGATTGTAACAGACATACAAATCAATAAAATTAAAACCACATTTACACATGTCTTGCCTCTATATTTCGCTGGAAAAACTCGTTTGCACTTCTTTTTTTTTTTTGAGATGATACGGTAAATTACTGTTCTTGTTGGCACAAAGGCAAGTCTTAGTCTTTCTTCTTTACAATGTATTAGTAGATTATAACCGCAACACTTTTAACCCAAGTCCATTTTGCTTAAGTAACTCCTTGTTGCACTTCAAGGTAATTAAAACGCCATCACTCTTACATTGCACAAGCATCCACTTACAAGCTCTCATAATTATCTTCGTAACTCACTTCTTACGTTGTCCTCTCATTCTAGAGTGTGTTTGTTTTTGGTAAAAAAGAGTGGAATGGAAAGGCGTGAAATGGTTAATAGTGATTGAATATTTGTTTGAGGATTAATGTTAGTAGTGGTTGAATAATTAATTACTTATTTGGGGATTGGTGTTAGTAATAACTGAGTGATATATTTAATGTAAAATTTGATGAAATGATTTGATAAAGGGTTTGATGAGTGGTTGAGAGTAATTGTTTACTACAAAATACGAACGAGTGGTTTTTGAGGAGTTGTGGTTAATCACTCCTCATCTACCAAAAACAAACATGAATGTTCGAGATTAAGCCAACCTCCTTCCCTATTTAATTACAAATATATATATATATATATATATATATATATATATATATATATATGAAGTTTTACAATTATTTTATTGTGATATGTCAACGAGAGCAATAAGTCAACAATATTAGTATGCACACAATAATTAAGAGGTTTATGGTTCGATTTTTTTTTTTTTACATGAAAAGTGAAGAAAAAACATTAAATGTAGGATCTCCTCCGACGCGGGGTAGGGCTCCCTAACCAACTCCAAACGGTATGCTTTTCGCCACTTCATCTAGGATGTCCTCCATCCATTGCTTTTCTTCATAATCCATAACAACCATTCTTGCAAGTTTATGGGCTAAGCAATCTGCTTTCCTCCCGCACCACTCCAAGGAGACGAATTCAAGATTTGTTTTAGCACGATGGATTGTTTGATTCTCCTCACTCCAATTGTTGTAAACTAAAACTAATCTTAGTTGATTGAAACGGTTACTCTGTTGCGAGTATGTTAGACTAGCTTTAACTACTTTCTGTTGCTCTGCCTTGCTCGTTAATGTGCATCAAATGAATTGCTTTGTTTGAGCGTTTTTTGTAGCTTGTTTGCTTGAGAAGGATGTGTTTGAGTTCTATGCTTGTTGTTTGTTTTGGATCAGACAAATAGAGCTTGTAATGCATTGTAGTTCAATTATATTACAATTGACTATATGCGAACAAAATTTCACATTGTTAAGGAAAAGATTTTTGACATATAAACATGAGGCAACACCTCCATTGAAACAAGTCTTTTGAGTATTAGTTTTTAAAAAATTGAATATATCATGAATATAATCAATACAATCTCATAAACTTATTTAGCATTGTATAAATTTAATTAAACATTCAAGATAGAATGATTCAAACCTATGACTTATTGTACTGGCTAAAATTTAATAACTTATTAAACAGAAATGAAAGTTTAAGAACATATTGAAACGAGAGGAAAGATTCAAACTCATAACTTCTTGATAATAAAATCATACATCATGTAAACTAAACTACACTTTTGTTGTCAAATTCAAATACTAATTAAACAATATTAAATAAACACAAATATACTGTTTCAAGAACTAAAATTGTCATTTAACCTTAATGTTGTAATTTAAATGCTTTAAAATCAAAAAGACATACATAAAATAAAGACCAAACTCAATCCAAATAGCTTGAAAAAAGCACAAAGTTTAAAATATATAAAAAAAAATTAATAAAATTCAAAATTTAAAACAGTACATTGTTTTTGCTACCTATAAAATATTGGAGACATAGGAAATATCATGCAAAGAGAATGTTTTTGTGTTATTCAACTGAAATTTAGAGGGTGGAATATTCAAAGCTGAGTTGTACTTGAAAAATTCATTAGTTTTTAAATTAATATTAAGCATTGTGGTATCTGTCCGAACAAGCTTGCGTTTTCATCAATTAATCTTACAATAAAGATTATCTAACACTACAAAAATATTTAATTTTTTGAAAAAATTCGTATAAAATTAATTTCTAAATAAATGACTGACATACATGACATACATTGAAATCATAACATTCAACCTTAACCTTGATGATTAAATGAAATCATTAATAAAGGAATCAACTTTTTTCAAATAAAGATTTTGCACCATTTTCTTTTCTTGTTCTTATCAGCAAGGCAGATGCCTTTGGCCATGTCTATAATACCTCCATGAGGTCAACTTGTCATCTTTTTATAGGAATGTGTGCAACTTTAATATGATAGATATTCCTATGTATTCATAGAATAAAATTTCAACTTCAATCTTCTTTCTTTCTTTTTTTTTTTCAATCTTTTTTCATTTCAACAACAGCAAAGGTTCAACACAAATACAAGATATAAACCCCTTGAAATAAATTAAAACTAAAAAAATAAGTCATACCCCTTTGAAGACTGACCACCAAAAGAACATAGTTCTAGTAGTATGATGTAGATATGTGACCTACAAATGAAGAGGTTACGAGTTAAATAAAATCCGAAGACACGAGGGGTTCTGCAACTGCAAGCGCTAAACATAGCAAAGCTCACTTACTTTAAGATGTTGACCAAAAATTGAAGAAAACTCTTCAATGGCAAGAAGTATTATCAAATATCTTACATTTGGTAGTAGAATAACCTTGATTACAAATGAACACTCACTGATGAACTATTGCACAAGTCCTATGAGATCTGCTGCAGTGAAAACCATGCATCAGAATCAGAAAGCTTTCATTTTAACTAAACAAGCTGAAAAATAGAATATATGGTTAAGGTAAGTGGATGTGCTACCATGAATTTATGAGATGTACGTTTTCTTCGCGGGGTCAAAATCAAGCGACGGGCAAATCTTAGTAAACACTTTGTGTTCTTACTATCCAGTCCAAAACATCAGCGCAATCTTCACGTCTAACAAAATGCCTGAGAATTGTGTCGGGGAGGTGGGTTTTTGAAGAAGCTACTATTAGCACATTTCATGATTTTGATTGATTGTCCCAAATGATAGGTTATAACTACAAGTTTGTACCTGTTTCTCGTGCGATAAGCCTTGAGATCAGAAACTTCTCGGTGATTGGAAACATCTTTCTTCATCTTAAGAGAATCTGGAACAGAGATATTTCCACTTTTCTCGTGGTATACATCATAAATAAAGTTGAGTGCATTTTCCTGCAGATATTTTTTCCCCAACCGTTGATCAGAACAAGATGATAAATGGTAATATCATCGTAAATTTGTAGCTATAGATATGTAACCAGTAACATAAACCACTCTTTTGGGACATTTGGGGAAAGGAGAATGAAACTGATTATGAAAAAAATAAGAATACTGGTAGAACAAGAGGGATAGTGATTAACTATGATAATGATTATCAGTGTTCAGGATAAAAAAAATGATTATGGAAAGTCGTTCTTGTATTTGGGGTATAATGAACTATTGTGGGAGAACTAATACACGTGTTTGGAGTGAAAAGAATGATTAGGAAGGGACAAAATAATAGATCAGAGGGAATGAGAAGTGTGATTGGATCTTATTAGGGTCATTATTAGTTAGTTACACTGTTAGGAAGTTACAATTAGGGTGGTTAGTTTGTTAGCCTTAATGGCTATATATATTGTACTATTACCCCTAATCAATTGAACAAGTAGATTCATTGTAACTCATTTGAGTGAAGGACCATTAATAGATCCTATCAAAGTGGTTATGGGGATATCGAGTGTTTATGAAAGGAATGAAAAGTAGATACGGAGGAAATGAGGTTATGGAGAATGAATATCAGTAGCCCAAAACATTTGTAAGGAAAATTATTCCCGTTCTCTCTGCTTTGATCTCCTTGCCTCCAAACATGCCCTTAATCCATTGTTATAATGGAGTCCCTACCATTCAATCATTAACATGATTACAATGGATTTATCCATGTGAAATTCAATAAATTCTGTGCTCGATATAAAGGCAAGTTTTTGCTTACGGCACATTCTCTAAAAAGAAAGGATCAATGTTTTAAGTCATGAGTTGAATGCATGCTGAATGTAGAATGATACTAGTCAAACCATATGTCCACAAAGAGTCAGAAAAGAAGAAAGTGGCATGATAATTTTAAATAAACCATTGAGATTAAAAATGACATAAATAGATAGTAAAAAAAATACTATGCTGAAGGGGGGGAATTTTCAACGAATATATGATTGATAATACAAGTTCTTTCTTTTTATAAGATACTTATAAAAAACTTTCTCAAGGGTTCATAGATGAATTAGAGGAATTAGAAGTATAAAATTCCAGAGAAAAATAGAACAGTTAACAGGGTCCTTAACATTGCGGAACAATTATGAAGTTTGTGCAGAAATCAGAAGAAGAAAAAACCAATCATACCAAGGGTTTAGAAGCATCAAGCCAGTGATATATATGCTCGTTACGAAACCATGTCAATTGCCTTTTTGCGAAATTTCTGCACAGTAATTTTTCAAATTTTGATTTGAAGTCCATCCATCAAAACGAAGCATAAGGAGTAGATTAGAAAAATAAGAGGAGTATATAGCAGCATTTAGCACTATAAGCATTGATTTCGACATCACAAATTGGTCCCTCAACAAGGATAGCTTGTTCACAGTAAATTCCCTCACCCCAGCTCTGTCATATTATTTGAGGCCTGATCAACACTAGCTTGTTCAATCCTATATGGAGAGGCAAGGAAGCTGAAGGTCTTTTGTGGATTTGTTTGCGAAAGTAAGCTTAACATGACTAATTTAATCAAAAGGAAATGGCCTAGCTACTATTTGTCTCTTCTTTGGTGCGTGCTCTGCAAAAGGCATAGAAGAATTAGGACCATCTTTTCATTCAGTGTCCTGCTGTGGAATTTTTTGGAGCATTTGCCTTTGATGTTTGGCTGAAGTTGGTGTTTTCCAACAACCATGGATGAGGCAGTTTTACAGTTGGTTTTGGGACTCACTTTTAAGAAGAGAAAATGCTTTGTGGAGGAATGTTGTTATGGCCGTACTTTGGAGGATTTAGCTCGAAAGAAATCAAAGGATTTGCAAAGGAAATATACTGCCGGGCAAAAATCCTAATGTTATCCGCCGATTGGTGTTGGATTGCGTGAAAGAGAAGATAGTTTATTCCAACTCCACATGTCTTTTGAAAACATAAGTGTATTCTAATGGTAATGGCTAACCAAATCGCTGTGGCTTTATAATTTGAAACAAATAATACAATTCACTGGGAACTCAGTTTGAGATTTCTATTTCGCCAGTTGATTAATTGGTCACTGAACAAATCTCCCCAAAGTCTAGAACAATATAGATGCATAGCTTTCCAAAAACTGAAACCATTTTTGCATACACGTGCATTGTGAATTACCTAGAAGCTTTCTGAAATTCAGAGAGAAAGCCATAGAACTCCCCTGGAGAGCTTCTTCCACCTTGCTGCCTACACCTTAATAGATACTCCATAGCCTGAAATTCATGATTTACACTAAGTTAGTGGCTGCGTAACTTGAGTGAAATTAACAAAAACCAAGTGTAAAATAAATTGTACAAAGAGTAACAGTTGCATACTGCAATTTAGTATTGCATGTTATCAAGTAGTTATCGGAATTCCTATAAAAAGAGAGAGAAAAACAAAGCTGCAGTTATCTTTTTTCTGAGCTCAACAACAATTGAAGGTGGGGATTGGAACCCATGAGTCATGACCTTTTCAAAGTCAATTCAGCCACTCCTCTTGTTGAGCATAAAAGCTATAGTAACATAATGAAAAAAGTATGGACAAGGACTTTAAATAGTTTCTGCGGATCTCTGTGAATTGGCCAAAGGGGTCCCTACCATCTATCAAAAACTAACTTTGTGTCTAAGAAGGTAAGTTTCTATTTGGAACCCTTCAAAGCAATTCGGAAAGAAGAGAAGAGTTCTTTAGTTTAATATTGCCTATTTTTCGAAAACTATTTCCTGACTTTAACTTAGTGATGACAACCACATAGCTAAGAACAGCTATCCCAGAAAGAAATTCCTGAAAAGACTAAACGGCTTAAGTTTTCATGACAGCTACTTGGCGTACAATCAAGTCAAAGCCAAAAGTTCGTTAACAATGAATGGCAAGTACCGTAACGGTTTAATTACATATTCTCTGCATATAGAAATGCAGGGTCAACAGCTGAAAATAGAAAGGCTCAGCACACTATATTTAATATATAGAAAATAAAATAATAAAAAGATATCCAGGACATACTTGTCTATAGCCAATAGCTCGAGTGGCAGAATTTGAATTTGGAAGAAGGCCACTATTAAGAAGCCACGTTGCTTCAGATAAAATCCCATCTCTTCCTACAGATGATGAGAAGCATTGCCGTTTAGTACAAAAATCTGACCCATTTACTAATGAGTAAACCTTACAGGATTGTCCCCCAACAGCCAATTAGAAGATCATGCACTATAGTAAAAGTTTCCAATTGAAATAACTACTAGAAGAAACTCGACAGAAGGCATTCCTTTTACAATTATGTACGTTATCTTTAATAGAAGACCCACCTGAAATCATATCTTCACAGCGGAAGTCAATTGACCTATACAAACTGAGCCTAGGGCTAGTGAGGAAAAAACAAATGAACTCGTAGTCCAACTCTTTCGAGCTAATTTCCTCACTAGAATCAACAGAAGAGTCAGCTGAATGCTCAGTATCCTGAAAGCTGCTTGTTGCACTAGAACCACATTCTCGCCTGAAAGTGTCATATGGAACTTGAAATGCGGATGGAGGTGAACCACTTGCCTGCAAAAAAGGATCTTCAGTATTAATATATCATTAACATTTTAATTGGATTAAAAAAACCAAGAAAAGTATTGACAGGATAAAAGGTATGACAAACAATTCCAGAAACAAAAAAAAGTAGGAAGTAAAATTAAACTGTACACACAACTTCGAAACCAATTTATTTCATCTAGGGCCTTTTCCTCCAGATGCCTTTATCAGTACTGGTTTATTCTTTTCAGTAGGCAACCAAGAAAGTGACCATGAATCATTAGAAGGAAAAAACCTATATCTTTTGGATTTTTCCTCTTGCTTTAAAATTTAAACCCCGGGTGAAGGCTGTGGAGGAGATTGTCTTACACCCACCTTTAAGGGGAAGAGTACGCTGCTTATGGAAACATGTTCCTTTACTACATTGAGAAGTATTAGGTTGAAAAGGAAAAGATGCCTTTTGGAATATGGAGAGCTTTACGGTTAGCTACAATATAATCAGCAATCCTATGTTTTATATCCCTTTTTTTTATGTTTTTCAGTTTTTATTGATTACCAGCAAATTAGGACTCCTTATTAAAAAGAAACTGAAATATATGCATGTGGATCAAAGTGGCATATACAAACGAAAAGGAATGAGGTGTCGTATTGCCATGTCACGAAGCCAAAGGCTTATAAATCATGATTTCAAAAAAAAAAATTATGAGAAAACGCCAAGATGAAGCTAGAAGGAAAATAAGGCCCTATAAATCAGCAGTAGTGGTCTCGGGACACTAAAAAATTATGCGGTTCCTTTCTGACCAGATATTAGGCTCCTTTCCAACAATTAGGGTTCCTTGGACTTGTGTTATCCTTTTTTTAGCTGCCCCTTTATTGTTTGGGCTTATTTTCTTGCAGACTCGTTTTCTTTATAATTTTATTTTTCTTAGTATGCTTCCGTATTAAGAAAAAAAACTTCGGAAAAGTTTGGAAAGTCATAAATAA
The DNA here is from genome assembly GCA_037832605.1 of Cyclanthera cordifolia. Taxonomy (NCBI): domain Eukaryota; kingdom Viridiplantae; phylum Streptophyta; class Magnoliopsida; order Cucurbitales; family Cucurbitaceae; genus Cyclanthera; species Cyclanthera cordifolia. Next base: position 7,955,301 of record JBBMEG010000022.1, read on the forward strand.
GGAATAATGGTCAAGTCACCTACTCAATGAAATTTTTTGTTTCTTTACCAATAATGATTTAAGTCACACTTCAAGCACATCGGTCCATCTTTTTAAAAATCATTACGTCTCTATCCTTTCAAATGCTCCAGACTTTCCAGATTCTGTTTGTAAATGATAATATTGAAAGGAAAAAACTTCTCCAACAAATTAAGTGCCGCCTACTTTAGAGAAGAGAATTGTTCATCTTCCTCTTCACCTCTTCGCCCATCCATCTTCAACAAGAGCCGTCTCACATACTTTGAATGAAATTATATAAAGGTGAAAAATCAAAATACTTTGAATAAAATTATTGTTTGTTCTCATACTATTTATTCTAATTATTATTTTATTATTATAATTATATACACACACATATAATATCTATATACATACTTATATTTATATTTAATATATAACTGACGTATCCCAAACGCGTTCATGTCTTAATTTTTTCAAAATTGGCAGGTTTGCCATGTCCTGCTGTGCTTCATAGTAGGGATTTGTATTGAGTTCTCTTTTTGGATTTGATTTGATAGTTAATATCATCTCCTTGTTTCTTCCGTTAGGGCTATGTACTTTCGTTAAGACGGGGAAAACCAAGATGAAGAAGAATATGCTAGCACAAGTCATGCAAGCTAAAGAAGAAGCATGCAGAGAGAGGGAGATAGAGAGAGTATCAAATGATCAAGCAAGAATAGGAAATAACCTTGATAATCTCATAGCTACGCCGCAATCTATACCAATCATTATTAGCTATATGCTGGGCTTTAGGATCACCAGCTTTGACCACCAGCTGCACAGCTGCATCCCAGTCTTCAGTTCTCTGCAAGTCTGCTAACTCGGAACATACTTCAGCAGCAATGTCTGGAGAGGCCTTTGGAACATTGGGCTTTCCATAGATTAACCTTCATTCATACCACACACGCATTACAAAAGCTTATTTACAAAATACTTTTTTATATGATCTATTTGGTAGCAAAAAGTTAAGGAACCTATTTTGCTGAACAAAACAACCGTTATTAATCTAGTATGATACCTGGTGGAGATATTATTGTACTTACTCAAAATCTAATGATACCTTTTTCTATTAATACAATCAAAAGAATTCTTATAATATGCTCTCGTCCTATTGGACGACGGATGGCTCACCCTCTGGTAACATTAAGTCAGAATTACAGGAAAGAAAAAGACGCAAGCAAGTTGTAAAACTAGCATCTGCAGTCATACTTATATTCATTAACTAAGACATCGACATAACTGACATTTTCTTGCTAATCCTATTTATTGAATCATGTTAAATCACAATCAACCCAAAAGTTTAAGCTGAAACGTTAGAATATATTTAATTACATCAACTAACATCTTTCTCTTTTGTGGTCTTGAAAATTTTGAGAATGCTCGTCGAGTGAAAATCAATATTAATTGAAGATGAAATAACTCGACATGGATTTGAACTCAGATCCACTTGCTTTGATACCATAGTGAACTATGTTAAGTTATCATTCGACCAAATACTAAAACCGATGAGTTGAGGTAAAATTAATTATTTATAAGAGGTAAAATTAATTATATCAATCAACACTATTTAAAATAATAGTAACCAACCAAAAGAAAAAGTACTTCAAATACTTTCCGGAAGGAAAGGCCAATATGGTACACACCATCTTAAATACAATCCTGTCCCACCAGAAACTATTGGAACGCGGCCATTATCAAGGATATGTCTTGTCGCTTGCCTTGCATCCTCGAAAAACTGACCAACAGAATATTCTGGACAATTTTAACAATGAGTTCAAACACTCTATCACACAAGAAAAAACTACAATTGCATTGAAGTCAAAATTTGACATCATCACGGAGTGTATATGGAAAAATCAGCTTTAGGTGATGCACAGATCCAGTGGAAAAAATACCTTCGGATGGACGTAGTATGTCAAGCAGATGATGTGGAACCTCCTAAAATAGAGAAAGAATGAATTCTTGATCAAACGAACAGCGGGTTAAAATCAACTCGAGTACAGAACTAATCACTTATAAATCTACAATAGTTAAAACGGTCAATATATATTAGTATATACCTTTTCAGAGAACCAATAATTAATCAAGTTTTATCTACAAACCAAAACTGTGAGGCATACTTCAGGAGACAAATGCGATGAAAATACATTGAGATTCATTTATCAATATCAGAGACACGGGGGTAAAGGGACATCTGTCTGTATTTGCATGCATGGACGAATAAATCAATTCCATTAAAAGGACTTCAACATCAAGGTTGTATGATTAATTTTTTAATTTGGCCTTTGAGACAATGCAATCATTTATTTTCAATATTCTTATGCTGATCTAGTTATTTTGAGTAGAGAAGATGGTAAGATGTCATATCAACTTGAACTGAAAACTTCTAAGACCTGATTCCAAAGTAGAACTTCACGACTTTGTATTTGATTAGTCATAGTTGGTTTAATGTAATTTCTACTTTTATGTCACACCTCTTCACTCTTCTCGTCTGGTTCTCGATCTAGAATTCTTAAATTTCTTAAAAATAGAGGACTAGATAAGGATTACGCAAGCTTCAGTTAATAATTAGTAGCAACATTTTAGAGCACGTAGGATATAAGTCACCTTTCTATCCCTAGCAGAAGGCTTAGCTGATCCAATATCGAGACCCTGATATACCTGAAATTAGCCAAATGAACAATATTAGCATTCAAGAAGCTGGTTCATCACCATAGTCACGGGTTAAAATCGATATTTAGCTCTCATTTGTTTGAGAGTAGTAGAGCCCTCTATGTAGGATTTGTGATCCCCAATTTGTTCTCAAAAGAGAGAAAAAGAAAAAAAAAACTGGTTCATCAGTGTCTGTTACAAAAAGAAAAACCATTCAAACTCCCAAGTAAAAAAATAAGAAAACAAGTTAGCAATGGACCCCATATCACAGTACACTAGCCAAGAAAAATTGCTTAAAACTAAAAGAAATGTACTCGATTTCTCAGAGCATTTGAGCAAAGAAGGTGTTGGTTTCTCCCTTCCTAACATTTTAAGCGCCACTAGTAGTTTCAGGTCGTATAGATGATGCGTGAATGAGAGATGCTACAAAGTTTTAAATTCCCATGGATTGATGTTTCTTGCTTTATGAACATGAAAATGCAAAGATAATTAACCGTCTGATAGATTATCATGCAAATATTTGGTTTACATTCAAGTTTCCCGTATCCTCTTTATCTAATATGGTATCATAGCTCATAAACTCAAATAAACATTCGGTTCAAAAAATAAAATGCGATCTCATCAAAGAAGGGTGAACTCAAAAAAAACATCATCTTGAAATAAATGTTGAGGATCCCAAGTTGAAAGACATCACATTATTAATAAAATGCTTGGGCTATTAGATAATACACGAGTTCATCTGATAATCAATTAACAATCAGAAAAGTAACTTAACTATCTTGGGAAGATTGTGAAGCGAGGGCATGATTTTATTGACCCAATAAAACTATGCTTGTTTTGGTGAAAGAAAAGTGTTAAACCACTACTCCTCAAAAACACTTGTTTATTTTTTTGTAGTAAATAACCACTCATCAAATCCTTTCTCAAACCACTCATCAAATCATCTATCAAATTTCACATCGAATTTATCACTCAACCACCACTAACATCAATTTTCAAACAGGTAATTAATTAACCAACCACTACAAATACCAATCTCCAAACAAGTAATTAATTAATCCAACTACTAGACTACTAGTAAAAATAATCCGTCTATCTTATAAAGATTATAAGGCCCGTTCACTCAATCCTCAACATAAACTACAAGTCTCATTTAGGGAACTACGTGTTTATCTAATACACCAACTTCAAGACCTCAGCCAACAATAAAAGAACAGATAACCAAATTAAACTCCAATTTCAGTTTCGTTATCATTTCCACAAAATTTCTGAGCAGCAAACGAAGACAGACATTGTCAATTGACCTGAACAGAGTCGGCGCTGATAATTTCACCATTGAGACGCTTAGCGAGCTCCAAAGCAAGCCTGCTCTTCCCAGCCCCAGTGGGACCAGATATAACAATCACCTTCTCCTTCCTTTCCTTGTTGGCGGTGGCTGCAGCAGAACAGAACGTCGCTAAAAGTAGCTGGCGGCGAGTTCTCCGGTAGGAAATCGATTGGAGAGAAGGCCTCTCCGCCGTGTAGGGATAGCGCAGACAACAAGTGTGAAGGCTGCGCACTCCATTGCTCAACATTATCGGTATTCAAACAGCAGCTTACTCTGGGTCTCTGCCGGGAAGGTATAAATTTATTGGAAATTTGTGGCATATTTTTATAAAACTAATTTTAAATAATATAAATTCAATTTTTTTTATAAAAAAAAGTACGATAGTTTAACATAATAATTTTATTAACATTTTAATTAATATTGGACTTATTTTAAATAAATTAACATTTTGTGTTTTTTATTAGTTAGATTTTTCTTATTCTATTTGACATATATTGTATATTAATATAATTATGGACAAAAAATAATTAGATTAATATAGTTTTAATGTGAGAATATTGATATTATAAGTATATAAGTATATTAGTGACTTTTACACTATTTGAGGTGGGTCTTATACTATTTGAAAGTGTAATTTGCAGTATTTAAAAGTGTATATCATAAGTATCCTCCGTGTAAAATAAACGGTGCCCAAACAAGGTTGAGTTACGATAATCCAATCGCTTGTTTTGAAATTGAGAGCTCAAACACACCCCTAGTATTTAAAGAAATAGTTTAAATTCGATTTCTATAAAAATAAAAATAAAAAAAAAAAATTCTTTTTTTTTTAAGTTTATACAATAGGGTGGAGATAGTAACCATGAGCACTTTGTTATTGAGTCCGTACTAAATTTAAATATTTTCAATAGATTGACCACCATCGAGTAATCTAATGATCAAGAAAAGCCTGAGAGGCAGTCACAGTTATCAAAACCGATATATTTTCAATAGGCCTACAAAATATCAATTTTTACATTGGAATTTATAATTTTCACCCTAAGTTATTATGATTTTAGTGAATTTTTTGGACAAAAATGTTGGTAAAAGATGCAATATCATTAATGAAAATAGTGGAAAATAATGGGGTTTTTTTTTTTTTTTTGCAAACACGACCGTGGCTCTACTAATGTGATGTATAGCCTAATAATAGCGGTTATTAGTTAAAATGTTGAATGATTTGAAAGAAAAATGGCATTTTCAGGATTTCTCACTTGGAAGATGTATTTGGTTGGTTGTTGAATATGATAGTTTTTCTAGGAAAAAACTAATTTTATAGGGAAAAAAAATTACAAATAGAGATTTAAGAAATAATCATTTTGTTTATAATATTATGGAGTGTTTTTATTTTGAGTGTTTAGAAATGATGAGTTATTTTGAGTGATTATAAAGAATAAATTGTAATAATAG